>JZKD02S0221441.1:587377-604793 GCA_000966675.3 Picea glauca
AATGAATAAATGTTGAATGTTAATTGATGAGTTTTTGTGCAAGAGGGAAGTTTTGGGAAAAAGAGCCCCACACTCATTCACCCCCCCTCTAAGTGTGGTAGGTGTGTCCAACATACACTACTTACAAAAAAGGAATACTCTAGTCACCATTGGCTAGAAGAGTGCTCCTGGGTATTATTTTATAATTTTTCAGGCCTAGGGGACTAAAATTTACAAAAAATAATTATTTTGAGTTAAGTTGTAATTGCATCCCATTATCCTACTTGCATTGTTGAGCTTAATTTTGGCTCCCACTTTCTCATTATAAGCCCCTTTCCCCATCAATACTCAACATTATCCAAGTAGTTATTTTCATATATCCTTTGCAGCTTTACAACCCTTTACACATAGAATAAACATCCCCCCGAGTGTCCATGTATTGCATGTGTTCCCTTTCATTGATCATATGTATGTTCCAATACTTGGAACTATTTTCTTACTCGTGACACTCATTTCCTCTTCTATATCATAGAATTTCTTTTAATATGAAAAAACTAAAAAAAAAAGATGGGTGGGAAAAGAATATTATCTCTTATCGGCAGTAGTTGTGTCACATTTGAACAGAACACAAACTCTTGAGTCCATTTCATCCAGTTTTTGGGTTTATCATGGCCTTAGGAAGTTGAACTCATTACTCAGAGTCTATTCCTTCAACTGGTTATTCTTCCAGTCCTTATGGAGATTTTGTTGATGCCTCCTATGTCACAAACATTTTTCAATAATCAATGTTAAGTCTATGTTGCGTGATTTATCCATATGTCTCATGCTCTAGTTCAAAGAAAGTATAATATTGTGTCGGCCAGTCCTCATAACTCTTGACTTTGCATGTCGATCATCCCCTTACAGGTGAATCTCAGAATCACATAAATGTGTTGTCCTACCTTGCACCCTGGGCCTACTTTCATCATTGGTAGGTGACCTTGAACCTAGCAACTGGCATCTCCTCATTGGTCGTTGACTTGGGGGTTTCCTTTGTGTTCAACGACAAGAAATCTATTCACACATCAGGATTCGTGTAGTTTCTTGGATTCCATTATTCCTATTGGTGGTTTCCTTGCCTTTGTCGGTAGTGTTCATCATTGGGTACGAGTCAAAAGGTCTCTTTCGTGTACTACTTTCATATGGTGCATGTGAGAGATGTGCATGGTCATTGGTTCATTAACATCCTATTCGTTCAAGCTCCTCCTAATCATCAAGATATTGCTTTATACCCCGCACTGGATGATGAGATATTCCTTAATGCTCTCCTTTTAGCGGGTCTCCTTCTATCAACTTCAGCTCATCTAGTTTGGAATCGATACCTAGAGTCCTATGAGTACCTAGATGCTTGCAGTCATCAGTGCCAAGCTCTCCCACCATCAATAGTTAGGAATACATCAATGTCTCTTGATTGATGGATTCTTCAAGTTTTCAACCTCAACACCTCTATTCACACTTGTTGAATTTACTTGGTGCCTTGACACCTACTTTCATTATCGATGGGTTGTCTCATGTTTGTTAACGATATACCTCAATGACTGATAATAAAACAAAGCCTCATTATGTTCGACTTCAACTCCTTTATTCACATAATGTAGACTTGCACCTTTGGCGGATAGCATACAAGACCTCAAATTTACAGTAGTAGCCCCCCATATTTGTTGATGTATTTCATCGGACTAGTACCTATATGACTTCAGTGATCATGGGAGATCAGATTGTACTCCATTGTATACATATGTCTTCAGTTGATTTTGATACTGGACTCAATTGTGTCTTATTCGTGACTATGACAGCCTATAGAATATTTCCACTTTGTATTTCCTATTCATGACCATGAACAACTATTTGATATACATCCACGTGGATATACAGTTTAATTCAGATTGGCAGCCATGTGTACAAAGTCAATATGAATTGTAATATTCTTATGAGTATCTAGTTCTTCCAGATGAGTCTTCATTACTCCACTTCTAGGAATTATAATTGTTTTGGCCATCGTGGATACTCATCTGACCTAACACATTAGAGGGAATATTTTATAGAAAATTTTTCCACCCTCCATGCATCTTTCTTTGATGGCCTTCCATTTTCCTCTACAGACTTAATTTCCCCAGCAGAATCGCCAATTCTGTTACGAGGAAAATCTCTCTATGGCTAGGGGAAAACCACAACACACGAAACAACACCTAGAAATAAACTCTAATCTCAAGTATGCTAGATAAATGAAAATGATAACAAGAGAAGGCTATAATCCTACCTCATTCGGACGTTCGAACAAGACCACAGTTGAGCTCATGACCGAAAGCTTTATACTTTCGACTTGTCCTCAACAACCAAGATACGCAAGCATGTGAAAATTATATATAATGTTAGCATAATCCATTAACATGCATAACAAATACACCCATGGAAAGTAATAAAAATATTTGTGACATATAATTGGATGAGAAAAGAGTATTTCTATTAATGTAATCAACGGAAGTACATAGGTGACAAACTTCTGTAATGACACATATTGAAACAAAGTCCCTCCAGTTGGGCCTTCACCACTTCAATCCTCCACAAAAGAAAATCTCACAAGTAGTAGGAGTCAATGAAGTTCTCCATCTAAATATAGGGAGAGCTTGAGGGCTAAACACAATAAGTTTAGACTTTCAAGGACAAAGGGATGCAAACTCAATATGAGGTGAAATTTCTCCAAAGCGTTTATGCTCTCAAAATGATGAATCGTGTCTTGAGGCTTGTATATGGCTCAATTTATAGCCTCCGAACGGAATTGAAGGTTCGAGACGAAGCATTTATAGTATATGGAAGGTAAAGGATCATGGATCTGATGATATGGCATGGGAACCCGACATATTTTTAAATTGTTTAGCACAAAACCCGATGTACACGAGTTGCAATGGACCAACCTATGTATACGCAAGTTGTCTAACTGTGGCTCACGTATATGGACAAAAAATTGTATTTTTCACTCTAGAGTGAGAAAAAAGGGTAAATTAATTCTACAGAAGGAAATGGAAGGCCATCAAAGCAATATTCATGGAGTGTGACAAGATTTTCTATAATAGGGGGGTGAATCGGTATTATCATTTTTTAACAATTTAAAACACTTCATTATTAATTTTATCAAATAAAAACAAATGATCAATAGAAAGGTATAGTACACATAATTTTATCAGGAGGTTACAACCCCCTAGATTTTATCAGCATCAACTGGAGGGAAGCACCAACTCCATAGTTTCTTCAACTATAACTGAAAATATGTTGCAACACCTTGGTTTACCAGCTTCAACTAGAAGGAGGTTACAACCTCCTTTGCAGGATCCAACCTTCCCTAGAACCACCCAACCTCCCTTTTTATGATAAGTAATTCAATCTTCAAATATTCATAATATTCTTTGGATTATGTTGCATATCTTCATTTACCCTCTTTTCCTTTGACTCTATTATTCATCTTCAGATTTCAAGCACAAAGACACACCCTCTTTCAACAAGAATTTTCATTTATATAGTCTTCCAATGGTCATGTACAAATGAACAATTGCACCTCTTCAATATAGGAATGTATCTCTTCATTATAAGTATGTGTCTTTTTAATATAAGATATTAATCATACTATTTTAATTAATACAATGTCAATGAACCATTGTTCATTTTATATCGTTTAGTCACATTTTCAATTGGGTCAGTAGATTTTCACTATCATGATTTAATTCACTTTTTACCTTACCATAGTTAAATACCATCATGGTTTTCAAATACCATGTACACATACCACGTTCTCTTTCACTTTTTCCCTTTTTCTTTAACTCCATTTTCACTTTTACCTTTTTCTTTAATCCAATTTCACTTTTACCTTTTTCTTTATTCCACTTTCATATTTACTCCTCTTTTACGTAAACTCCACTTCCACCTAACTTTTCAACATTTTTTATTTATTAAAGTCATATTTATATTTAGTCCACTTTCATTTCCATTTTTAAGTAAACTTCGTTTCCACTTAGCTTTTTCACTTTTGTATTTATTAAAGTGATACCAAGATCACATTTATATTTAATCACTTACTAACCTTTGACATATATTTGATCACTTACTAACCTTTGACATCAATGACAATTTATTCAACAATTGATTGTCTGAGTGGATCTAACCATTGGTGGATGCTGGAAATTGTTTGGGTTTGAAGGGTCGTCCAACTTCAGCTTGGAAAAAATGATCACCAAAACTTGCAATGAAATATCAACTACCGTGTTGATATAATAGAATCAAGGGTTCTCATTGTTTTCAGCAACAAATTTCCCTTCAACTACACTCTGAAATGATAGTGCACGAGAAAGTATTCAAGAGGATGACTTGCTAGTATTTGTTTTGCTCATCATGATCCTATCTCAATAGAATATAGAGTCACCAAGACAACTTGACTCGATCAGTGTAGTAATTGAAATTATCTCATTCTTTTATTTTTGTTCTTTCGTTCTTTGAAAGCACTCGACCAGGCGATCCCCTATATTCCGGTAGTCCACTGTGTTCCTGTAACTCAGTATTCCTATAGCTTTTACTGCAATTTCATGTCATACTTCACTATGGTACTTCTTGTCTTCATGTTGACATCAATTCCAACAAAATATTTCCATCAATCTCCCCCTTTGGCATTGATGGAAACACATCATAAAACAAAATTCTTGCCTAAAACTGAGTAAATGTTTTACCATTATTCCCCCCCCCCCTTTGACATCAATGTCATGACCTCTGATACCAAAATGAAATTCATCACCAATTGTTTGTTTCTCAACCTTCTTTTTTTTTTAGTGACATTACTTGTCATTTATTTATTTTTCTCTAGCTCCCCCTGTCAACGACACTTTTATTTTTTTTATTTTTTCTTTTTTCTTTTTTTCAGTGAACATTTTTCCATCCTCTATTTTTTACATCTCCCCCTGTCAAAATTTCTCCCCTTGTCATTGTTGGCCCTTGGTTATGAAATAAAATGAAGAACAAGGAAGAAAAGGTAGAAAGCGAACTTCACGGAAGACACAGTGACTATCACTGGGTCGAGGTGAGCAAAAGAGAAGAAAAGATAGAGCAAAGTGAAAAAAATCAAGCCATTGTATGAGGAGATCAAGGATGATAGATCAGCAAGGAAGATGGACCAAGAACACCTCAGGAAGTGGAAAAATCCACCATTGGATTCTTTAGAGCACCACATGAGAAGGAAGGAAAGATAGGTTGGCGAAGTCCGGAAAAAGTGGATCAAGTTGATCTAAGGTTTTAGACACCTAGGGTTTTGGGTAATTAGGGTTTTGACACCTAGGTTTCGACCTAAATCCGTCAGTGAGGGACTATAATGTATAAATAGAGGTCAAGAGGACCTAGGTCGAGGGCTGTACTAGTGTTGGGTATTGATATTGATTGTTGTTGGTTGAGAGATTATTGTACTAAGAGAGAGAGGAGTGTTGAGAGGAGAGCCTTCTGGTATTGTAAGATCTTCAATTGGGTGTGAAGATCAAGTCCTGCAACTGGGTGCGCAGGAAGATGAAAGACAGAGAGAAGAAGAGAGAAGATTTGCTGGCAAAAATCACAGATCAGAACTGTAAGCTTTATCTTAATATATCATAAGCACAATTATATGGATGTAGCCCTAGAAAGAGGGTGAACCACGTATATCTTGTGTTGTGTGAATGATTAATTCTTTGAACTCTGTCATTTTTATACTGTTATTTTCATTACTATGTTAGATCAAGATCTATAGATGTGCAGAGTAGATATCGTTGATGAGTGATATATGAATACTATGATTGAGGTTATACAAGATCCCTTTGATATTCCCCTGGTTGTAGACATCTCTATCCTGCAACCCCCTCATAGTTTCTTCGAGTGAGACTACATCTGTTTTGCAAGTGTTTCCGAAAGGGCCAGTAGCTAGGGCTTGTTGGTGCGCTCTTGGAGTGAACCCTAGGTCTACCCATGTGTCAACAAATGGTTTTGTTTCCAGGATCGAAATATTTTTAAGGGAATTTCAAGGTGGTTCCCATCGAAGACAGAGATTCAAAAGTGGATAGAGGATCAAGAGAAGGACTTCACTGAAGCCCAGAACAAGAAACCTAAACTGAGTACTGAAGATTGGCTGCAAAGATACATCTTCATCGACATTCACGAGATCTTCTTTGGAGGAATCCATTAGGAGCTACATGAGTGGTTGGCTAGGTCAGCTGACACACAATTTGAGATCAGATCTAGACCTCCTATGGTTTGGACACCGATGTTGATCCAAAAGGTCAAGAGAATTGACAACGATGTATCTAGAGCAGTATATCATTGGTTTGATAGTACCATTGGAGGGTATATCACTGAGTTTGTTATTGAAAGAACATAATCATATAGCCAAGACAAGAGGTACTTTTTCAAAGGACCCAGAGGAAAAATTCTTCACTTCCTGAAGCTAAGAATCAAGATGCTCTTGCATGAAAACCACATCTTGAAGATACAGTAGATTGGTCGAACCAGGAAAGGATAATATTCAAGATCTCAGAAAACGACAACGACACAGAAGAAGGACATACGTGCAGTGGAAAAGTATTCTGAGGGGTTCACCTTGAGAAATTGTTTAAGAAAAACTATGGAGAAGAGGGTTTCTATAGTGGAGAAGAGGTAGATCTAACTGACGAAGAGCATCCAGAGCCCACCAGAATAGAAGAAGGGGAAGCTGAAGAACTGCGCCAAAGAGAGCCAGAAAACTCAGGAACTACGTGGACTACTGAAGTAAGTAACGTTAATCCTCTTGTTGTCCCAATAGTACTTATCATTCAGAGTAGTCAGAACCACCAGAATATTCAGAGTATTGTTATTAGTAGCTCAGCATCTACTCAGACAAGAAGCCTAGTCAGCTTTATGGAAGATGAAATGAGACTCCCTATATTTATAGGATCTGGATCTGAAGATCCAGATCAACATTGGTTCCTGTGTGAAGCCGTATGGAAAATTAAAAGTATCACCGATGAATCCATCAAGATAACCCAGTTCAACACTATGCTAAGGGACCATGCACTGAGCCGGTACATGAAGCTTGTCCAAGGGCTGGCACAACCTAAGCCCCTAAATGAGATAAAGAATGCATTGATTGCAGAGTTTAAGAAACCTAATTCGGAGTCACAATGTATTATAGAACTAAAAGAGATTAAACAAAGGGTAGCAGAACCTGTTTGGGAGTTCAATCAGAGATTCAAGACCCTGACAGGCCGATTAACGTTTTAGATCCCCATGAACAGAACAAAGAATGGTTCATCGTTGTGCTATTACCACACATAAGAGTTCCTCTGATGCAACAGAATATTGCATCACAGGCAGAATATTTGGAGATCTCCATGAATCTTGAATCAACACCAATGGAAGAATCCATCTCAGGCATTAGCCAGATCATGAGCCAGCTAACTAGTTTGCCTTTACAGGTTGGGGATATGAAGAAATATAAGGGAAAAGACAAAAGGGAAGATATCTGGTGTGTAAGATGTAGATTTGAAGGCCATGATAAGGAACACTGCCCCTTATTTCATGAGTACTTGGACTCAGAGGCATCGATCCCCTTGAAGCAAGTTAACCTAACCTGGTGTGATGTATGCAGAAATAGGCATCGCCCAAGTGAGTGCTACTACATGTAGAAGTATGTTCAGACACCCACAAACTTGTATTGTACATTCTGTAAATTAGTAGGGCACGATGATCAAGATTGTAGATCTTATGATCTCATGCATGAAAGATCGAGAGACATATACAAGATTCAAGGTGAAGTACAACAAGAAGGAAAAACTCTGTAGTACAACTCTCTAGGGAGAGGAAACTTCAATTCTCACGGTGGATACAGAGGATGAGGACGAAGACAAGGTATGGGCCGAGACCGAGGAAAAATAATATGTTACAACTACACGCAGCCAGGACATTTAGCAAGGGATTGTCAGAATCCTTGTACAACCTATAGTTATTGTAACTCCTTCGAGCATGTCATAGAGGAATGCCCTATGTTGCTGGCTAAACTTCAGGAAAGACAAGGACCTCAGCAGAACCCACAAGTAAAATTGATATATGTTGAACCTCGCGGAGCAGACCCTAGAGTCATTGTTATCACTCGAGGAGGCACTGCTACAGGAGAAGCTAGAGTAGCCCAAGGAAAGATTGAAAATGACCACGGAGTCAGGAAAGATACAGAAAATACCCCAATGTTCGATGCTAAGAACGAAACACAGATATTCGAGGAGGCAAGAAAAGAGTTCAAAAGAGGCCAAGGATATTCATCAAAGAGACAACCAGAAATCAAAGAATATGGCATGCCTCAGGCGTTTGATCCATCTTCATCTCCAACATAAGGGAAAGAGGTAAGCAAACTCATGGAATTTTTGTGCACTTGTGTTAATTTGATTCAAGATAAAGGCGTTGTACAATAATTACAATATTTAATCAAGTAGTATGAGCTAGGAAAGATAGAACCCTTATTGAATAGGGTAATGCACCAAATTGGAAAAAGGAGAAGGACAAATAAATATTACACTTGAATGCTTAGATAGGAGAGTATGAGATGGACTATGTGGTCCTCTACTTAGGGTTAGAGGTCAATGTCATGACGAAGAAGACTTGGGCACTGATGGGAAAACCCAAGCTGATATATTCCCCTATCAAGATTCACATGGATAATCAACAAGTTGTCAGCCCATTTGGACGATTAGAGCATGTCCTAGTGGACATCAATGGAGTAAGAACCTTTGCAGATTTTGAGGTAATTGAAATTGTTGATGATAGCTGCAATTACCCTGCATTGTTAGGAATTGATTGGGCCTTTGACAATTCTACTGTTGTTGATATAAAGAAAAGACGCATGAAATTTGAGAAAGTTGCACCTTTAGATCCAGATGAGGGTCCACGATATATAGAGCCTATCAGAGAAGAAGACCATGCATTTGAACTAGAAAACATCTACAAATTAACAGCCAGACAACAATATTATATCAAACCTACAACTGACGAGAATCTAAGCTGGCAAAGTGACAACACATGTTCATCCGACTCAAAAGAAGCATTGGAGAACTGGTAGAAATAGATGTACGAAGTATCTACAAGAAGATGTGCTAGGCTAACCAGAGAAGTTCGTTGGATTGGCACAACAGTGAGTAATCTACCCATATTTGATGGGTTGAACCCTTTAGAGAACTTCTTATCAGAATTTGAGACAAGGGTACCAACACAACAGAGGGTGTTGGCAATGGACGAGGCCATGAAATCCACACCAACAAGATGGTGGGGAACACACAAGGGAAACATCACAGACTGGAAACAATGTCAAACTTTGATGAGAGCACGGTTTTCAGCACAAGTAGGAAGCTGTGAAGTAAGATACACAAGTCGAAGCTAACCAAAGGACCATGTACGCAGCTGCGAAGAGGCCTGGAGTGACGTTCCTAGAGAACAATGGGTACATAGATTCGTCAATACGTTGGATACCACCCCAATTAACTGGTACCTTCAAGCAGACGTGTGCCTCATCACTTCAGAATGGGAAGGTATGATCCAGAATTTTATATCCACCTTTTTTTTTAAAAGTGAATTTCCTTCAGTAGATCGAGCACTACAGATGGTGAGATAGAAATTATTTAAGGAGGCATTTGGCCCCCCTTTGGAGCAAGAAGAAGATGAATGGACTGTTCCCCTCCAGAAACTGCATATCTGCTACAACATTAATGCCGACGAAGATGATGATCCAAGGAAGGTGAATATCGCAGAAACAGAAGGCCAGAGAGATGTGGAAGGAGCAAGAGTTGAACTTCCATTCATTGGACAACCGATAAAGATAAATAAATTCAATATTGGGACAGAGGAGACAGCAAATATTTCCAATGTTGGAGATTATTGGGACGTTGCTACCATTGACAAAATCACAGAATTATTGCACAAGTATCAGGACTTGTTCCTGACCAAGTTCACTGAGATGAAGGGTATCAAAGAACCTATGGGAGAGATGAGAATACCTTTGAAACCAAATGAAAAGCCAGTCAAGAAAAGACCCTACATACTGAACCCGAAATATAAGGAAAAAGTGAATATTGAGCTCGATAGAATACTGGAAGCAGGGATTATTGAACCTGTCGAGGAGTCAGAGTGGATTAGCCCCATGGTAGTGCAAGATAAGAAGATAGGTGAGATCAGGATTTGCGTAGATCTCAGGAAGTTGACTGATGCTTTTCTACATGATCCTTTCTCTACACCATTCACAGACGAAGTGTTGGATAACGTGGGAGGCCAAGAAGTATATTTTTTTACAGATGGGTTTTCAGGATACCATCAGATCCGCATTGCCAAGGAGGACCACCATAAGACTACATTTTCCATAGAGTGGGGATCCTACCAATACACATTAATGCCATTTGGATTGAATAATTCCCCAACCATCTTTTCCAGGGTGGTGGTTGAAGCGTTCAAAGAATTTTTGCATAAGTTTTTAGAAGCATACTTTGATGACTGGACTATTTTTAGTTTATTGAAAAATCATATTGAATGTCTAAGGCTAATGCTAAATAAATGCAGGCAGTGTCAAATTGCTTTGAATTTGAATAAATGCATCTTATTCTCACCATTTGGAGTATTATTAGGTTATATTGTATGCAAGCAATGATTGTTTGTGGATCCATCCAAGATTGCAATTATAGTTGATTTTCCACCACCTACTTCAGTCAAACAACTATGCACTACGGTAGGAAATACTGGCTATTACAGGAAATTTATCAAAGGATATGCTCAGATTATTGCGCCAATGGAGAATTTATTAAAGAAAGACTTTCAATTCGATTGGATAGAAGAATGCCAGCAGAGCTTCGACACACTGAAACAAAATATGGTAACTGCACCTATTCTAGTCTTTCCAAACTGGAGCAAGGAATTTCATGTGCATGTTGATGCATCTTCCATTGTATTAGGAGCAGTACTAGAACAACCTGGAGAAGGGGACATTGATCATCCATTAGCATTTTCTAGCAGGAAGTTGTCCACAACTGAAGTTAATTACACCACTACAGAGAGAGAGGGACTAGCCATGGTGTATGCGTTGCAAAAATTCCGCCACTACTTGTTAGGAGGACACTTTAAAATGTTCACTGATCACTCCGTGTTGAAGTACCTAGTCAACAAGCTAGTGTTGGGGGGACGAATCTACAGATGGCTTCTGTTATTTCAAGAGTATGATTTTGAGATCATAGTTAAGCCAGGAAAAATGAACAAGGGCCCCGACCACCTGTCGAGGTTGGAACATGGCGAAGAACCTACCAGTCTAGAGGATACATTACTGGATGCACAAATGCTCTCCATTAGAAATATTGATGAACACTTCGCAGACATAGTCTAGTTCCTGTCAACAGGAATGGCTCTGAGCGAGTATACAATCTCCCAGAAAAAAACAGCTAGTGGTGTGCGCTGTAGATTTTTCATTGATAGCTGATCAACTACATAAAATAGGACTTGATGAGATACTAAGAAGATGTGTTATGGAAAAAGAGTGCCCAGTTATCCTCATAGAAGCTCACAAAGGCATCGCAGGAGGACATTACACAGGGAAATCAATTGCGCAGAAGGTTATGTGAGTTGGCCTTTGGTGGCCTATGTTACACAGAGATGCTAAAGAATACACCAGAGCATGCGATGTATGCCAGCGAGTTGGAAAACCATCCCGAAGAGATGAGATTCCATTAGCACCGCAAATGACCCTGCAGGCATTTGAAAAATGGGCCATTGACTTCGTGGGACCTATAAACCCACCAGGAAAGCACACAGGAGCAAGGTATATTATCACTGTGAAAGAATACCTGACTAGATGGGCCAAAGCAAGAGCAGTCAAGGATTGTAGTGCAACTACAGATACACATTTTATATTTGATAACATAATAACTAGGTTTGGATGCCCTAAGGTCCTTATGAGTGATCAAGGTACACACTTCATCAATAAGACAATTGCAGCCCTGACTGAAGAATTTCCAGTCCACCATCAGACTAGTACACCTTACCATCCACAAGCAAACAAAACAGTTGAAGCATTCAAAAAGATCTTGGAGACAAAATTGACAAAGATTTACAGCGTGGACAAGGATGACTGGGATTTAAAAGTACCAGTAGTACTCTGGGCTTATAGAACCACTTGCAAGAAATTAACAACGTAGACCCCTTTCAATTTATTTTATGAACTTGAAGTTGTTGTCCTGATGGAGTACTTGGTATCGAGCTTAAGAATTGTTGCATTTACAGACATGGATGATATTGGCGATGTTCATGAGAGGCTAGCACAATTAGTCGAACTAGAAGAAGACAGATTCATTGCAGGCTTCCATCAGTAGGTTCAGAAGGAACAAGAAAAGGCCTACCACGACAGGCACATCAAGAAAAAGATATTCAGGTAAGGTGATTTAGTACTGGTATATGAAAATAAGTTTATCAAACACCCTGGGAAGTTCATAACACATTGGCTTGGACCATATGAGATCTCCTACGTCACAGAAGGAGGAGTTTTAAGCTGTGTAGCTAAATATGTTGAATGGAGAATGGAAAGAAGGATTGTTGAATGGGAGTCGGCTGAAGTTGTACTATGATAACCCGCTACCTCACAGCTCCAAGTAAAAGCATGAGGAAAATGGTTTAGGTACTAGGTGCAGTTGAAATTGGGTACCAAACACAGAAAAGACAGTCTACACAAGGACAGGAAGGAGGCATAAAGCAAAAAGAAAAGGCTCCACTACGCAGTCCAAAGTCGAAGTAAAACAAAAGGAGAAGATCTGAAGTGCCTCAGGACAAGTCACAGGTGAGTGTTGGGGGCCTTTTGGCCCTTGGTTATGAAAGCAAATAAAGAACAAGGAAGAAAAGGTAAAAATCGAACTTCGCAGGAGACACAGTGACTGTCACTGGGTCAAAGTGAGCAAAAGAGCAGAAAATATGGAGCGAAGTGCGGAAAAGCAATCTGTTGGATGAGGAGAATGAGGATGACAGATCAGCAAGGAATATGGACTGAGGATGACTCAGGAAGTGGAAAAAACCACCATTGGATTCTTTAGAGCACCACATGAGAAGGAAGGAAAGACAGGCTGGCGAAGTCTGAAAAAAGTGGATCAAATTGACCTAGGGTCTTAGACACCTAGGTTTTTGGGTAATTAGGGATTTGACAACTAGGTTTCGACCTAAAGTCATCAGCGAGGGAATATAATGTATAAATAGAGGTCGAGAGGACCTAGGTCGAGGGCTGTACTAGTGTTGGGTATTGATATTGATTGTTGTTGGTTGAGAGATTATTGTACTGAGAGAGAGAGGAGTGTTGAGAGGAGAGCCTTCTGGTATTGTAAGATCTTCAGCTGGGTGTGAAGATCAAGTCCTGCAGCTAGGTGCGTGGGAAGGTGAGAGGCAGAGAGAAGAAGAGAGAATATATGTTGGCCAAAAGTACAAATCAGAACTATAATCTTTATCTTAATATATCATAATCATAGTTCCGTGGACATAGCCCTAGAGAGAGGGTGAACCATGTATATCTTGTGTTGTGTGAATGATTAATGCTTTGACCTCTGTCATTTTTATACTGTTATTTTCATTATTGTGTTAGATCAAGATCTATAGATGCACAGAGTAGATCTCGTTGATGAGTGACATATGAATATTGTGATTGAGGTTATACAAGATCCCCTTGATATTCCCCTGGTTGTAGACATCTATGTCCTACAACCCCCTCATAGTTGCTTTGGGTGAGACTGCATCTACTTCGCAGGTGTTGCCGAAAGGGCCAGTAGCTAGGGCTTGTTGGTGCGCTCTTGGAGTGAACCCTGGGTCTACCCCTGTGCCAACAGTCATCATGAAATTTTTTTAATTGTAGGGAGATTACTCGTATCTTTTTCCTTATATATTCAAATGATTCTTTAGGAAGGGGTTTAATGAATATGTTTGTTATCTTCTCCTTTGAACCAACCTACTCCAATCTAATATTTTTTTCGCTAACTTTCTCTCTCAAGAAATGATACTTGATGGGTATATGTTTGGTCTTTGCATGCATGACTGGATTCTTGGAGATGTTGATGGCACTTGTATTGTCACAATAGATAGGTATCAGTTGATTACATTCAATTTTAATATCCTCTAATGTTTGTATCATCCATAAAATTTGAGTTCAACATTCAGCAGCTCAAATATATTCATCCTCTGTTATAGATAGTCAAATTGATGATTGTTTTCTACTTGACCATGAGACTAGACATTCCCCTAAGAAAAATGCATTTCCACTAGAGCTCTTTTTTTCATCCACACTACCAGCCCAATCAACATCTATGTAGGCAATTAGTTCAAATCCTTTATTCCTTGGATACCATAAGTCGAAGTCTGATGTTCCCTTAAGATATCTAAATATTCTCTTGATAGCCATCATATGTGATTCCTTGGGAGATGATTGAAATATTGCCACCATTACTACTGCCTTCATGGCATCAAGTCTGAATGTAGTCAAATATAGTAGGGTCCAAACCATAGATCTGTAGAGAGTTGAATCTACAAAAGGTGACTCATCTTCCTTGTTGATATTGCAGTTAGTTGTCATTGGGGTGCTAACAGGAACACTTTCAGCGATTCCATACTTTTAAGTATCTCTTTCGGGTATTTGGACTAAATAATAAACATTCCTTTCAGTGACTGAGTGATTTGAATTCCAAGGAAGAAATTTAGCTCTCCAATCATAGAAATTTCAAATTCTTTTGACATTTCTTGAGAAAATTCATGACTCGATTCATCATTGTTGCATCCAAATCTGATGTCATCCACATAGACCATTGTGAGTAACAAATTTTCTTTTTCAATTATGAGATAGATATTGTTGTTAGACATGCCTCTTTTGAATCTATGTTGCAGCAGGTACTTATCCAATCTTTCATACCATGCTCTGGGTGCTTCTTTAAGGCCATAGAGTTCCTTCTTCAATCTATACACTTGTTTTTTTTTCCCTAGTTGTTCAAATAATTCTCACTTCTCTGTGTAGACTTCTTCTTTTAGGTCTCCATTCAGAAATGCAGACTTTACATCCATCTGATATACTTTAAAATTCTTAAAGCATGAGTATGCCAGAAATAATCTAATGGATTCCATTCTTGCAACTGGAGAAAAGGTTTCTTGAAAGTCAATCCCTTCTACTTGTGCATACCCTTTGCACACCAATATTCTTTTATTTCTTACAAATTGACCATCTTCATTAAATTTATTTTTTTAAATCCACTTGGTCCCTACCACATTTTTATTTTTTGGTCTTGGGACAAGTTCCCAGGTATGGTTTTTCTCTATTTGATCCAACTCTTCATTCATGGCTTTGATCTAGTCTTCATCTTTACTAGCCTCTGCAAATGTTTTGGGTTCTATTAAGGATGGTAGGTCTTGTTCTGATTTGTACATTAGTTTTCTTCTCATTTAAACTCTAGCACTTTTATTACCAAAGATTAAACTTTACAGATGATCTCTATGTACTCTCCTTGATGGGGTTTTTGTATCTTGTCTTGGTGACTCTTCTTCTACATTTTCTTGTGATTCTTCTTATTCCTTTTCTTCATCATGTTGTGAGTCTTCCTTTAGTATATCTATACTTTCTTCATCATCATAAAATATTATTCTTTCATCAATTTGTGGATTAACTTGAGATTTGATCCCTTTTGTTTTTAGATCATCCACTTTTACATTTGCACTTTCCATAATCTTATGTAGCCTTATATTATAACATATGTAATCCTTTTTGATGGATGAGTAACCAAGAAATATGCCTTCATCGATTCCAGAATCAAATTTTCCTAGGTTATCATCATCTCTATTTATGTAGAATTTGCTCCCAAAAACTTTGAACTTATTAATTGATGTTGGCCTACCATCCCATAACTCATATGGTGTTTTGTCATAGTTAAATCTAAGTTGTGCTTTGTTAAGTATGTATACAGTTGTATACACTGCTTCTCTCCAATATATATCTGGTAGCTTGGCTTCATTTAGCATAGTTTTGGATTCCTCTTGAACAATTATATTTTTCCTTTCAACAACTCCATTTTGTTGAGGAGTCCTCGGTGCAGAAAAGTATCTTTTGATTCCATGAGTTTCACAAAACTCATTGAATTTGTTGGAAGTAAATTACCCTCCATTGTGTGACCTAGGACACTTGATTTTGAGATCAATCTCATTTCCAGGCAATGCCTTAAAAGCTTTAAATTTTTCAAAAGATTCTGATTTTCTTTAAGAAAACACACCAAATTCATTCTAGTATAGTCATCAATGAATAAAATAAAATAACATTCTCCTTGTAAAATCTTTGTTCTTATTGGCCCACACAGGTCAATATGAACAAGTTATAATGGTTTTGAGGTATAATATTTTTTCCATGTTGGTAGTGCTTAGAAAAAGAGTTTGAAGGTTTTATAATTTTCGGCATATCTCTCACAGCTTCCTTGTTACTTAATTTTACCAGATTATCAACATTTATGTATCCCATTCTTCTATGCCATATCCAATTTTCATCTATTTGACGCATGCATCATTTTTCCTCTTTTTATGTATTTAAGATATAAAAGTCGCTTGGCATCCTTGTTTCGGTAGCTACTAATTTTCTAGAGTCGTCTTTTCTAATCTCACATTTTTTAGAGTCAAATATGAGAATGTGTCCTTGATCACATGTTTGGCTCACATTAAGGAGACTAGGTTTCAAATTTTCAACTAATAGCACATTTTCTGCTTTAGTTCTATTATTTTTCGGACTGACTATTTCATTTCCAAGTATTTTGGAAGAGACATCATCTCCAAATGTAACCTTTACATTCTTCTCCTTTTTGAGGCTGAGGAAATTGTTTTGATCTCATGACATACATTTTGAACACCCACTGTCAACATACCATTGAATTCTTTTATCTTTGGCATACAATGCTACCTTACATTCAGTTTACTTTTGTTTTTCTTTCCATATATTCTTATGTTTTTCTTTTAGAAATTTTGAATTATTTGTCTTCATGGTAGATTCTAATAATTTTCAATTACTAGCTTTATGACCATAATTGTTATATTTGTAACATTCGATGTTGTAATCTAGTAGTGGAGAAAATGTGTTGATACTGAGAGGGGGGTGAATCAGTATCAAGTACAATTTAAAACCTTTTTCAACTTATACTTAAACCATTCAATTATATCCAATGAGAAATGAACAATAGTATAAGAGTTACACCAATACACAACAATACACCATGCATAATATATGAGAAATAATCAATAGTTATTGTTCAAGGCAAGTAATGGCTTCCAAAGGTAGCTACAGCTTCCAAATGTAAAGGGAGGGATAAACCTCCAAAAGGAAGATACAATCCTACAATATCAAGAGAGA
>JZKD02S0221441.1:605266-624549 GCA_000966675.3 Picea glauca
ACTTTCTTATTTTGTAATTCTTTTCTTTAATTATCTTCAGGGCCTACATGTACTTCCTTCTTCAATTCTCTTTGTCATCTTCAAAAATTCATTTCTCCTCAACCATGAGGATCCATGTGACATGCCACATACCACCAGAAACAATATGATGTATATTATCCATCCATGGGTGTTTTATATGCATGTGCATTGTCCTTCATGTCCAAATACTTTCATCAATCTTGTGGTCCAAAACCCATGACTAGAGTTGACATCAATGACAACAACCAATCCTCCAACAAATGAATTATAGTTTCTACTCCTTTGATTGATACTAGACTCATTGTTCCTATGGCCGTATACTTGAACACTTTTATGATGGTTCTTTCTATAAGATTTACCATTTAATGCTTTATGCCCAAAATTAAGACAAGAAAAACAGTAGCCAAAAAAGAATTGTTGATACATTTTTGGGGGAGTTCTTCTTGGAGTAGTATTTCTTCTGTCCTCATTTCTTTTTGGAGAGAGTGCATATATTTGTTGATTAAAATCGCTCTTTATCCGATTATTTTCTCTTTTGAAGGAGCTCTGAAGGGAAACTTCATAAGTCTTTGTATTTTTATCACTTTTTTGTATTCCATATTTTCAGCCTTTATTAGTTTCTTTGTGATCATAACCCATTCCAAACTTATTACTTGATGGTCTTTGACTGTTAAGGATGTCATCCGAGATTTTTGAACTACTTTCAAAATTTGAATGGTTAGTGTCTTTCTCAAGTTTCCTTCTTAGAAGAACTATTTCAACCTCTAATTTTTCACAGTTTTGTTCCTTATCATTAAGTTGTGTACTTAATACTTCTTCAATTATTTTAGCTTCCTATAGTTAAGTTTTCAAATCAACAATTATTTTTTTGTTTTCTTGATATTTTTTGAAAAAAAATCTCCTCTTGATTTGTGATCTCCCTTATAATCTAACAGTTGTTATTTTAATGATATGTTATTCCTTCTATATATTCTCAGTGCTTCAAGGGAATTAATGAGTTCTCCTTCAAGATCAAATTCAACTTCCGGATTTTCTTCATTTTCATAATTATTATCTTCAGTGGTGTCAGTTTCAGTTTCTATTCCCATAAATAGAAACTTTGTATCACCATCTTCACTCATGTCAAATGAGATACTATCTTCTTTAGAATAAAAAGAATTTATTTTTGCATTGGGATTTACCCTTTTTATGTTCTTTCTAGTTGTAAGCTTCTTCATCGTCAGTATATTTTTCCTTGGGATAAGGACATTTGGAAGCAAAGTGTCCAATTTCACCATAGTTGAAATATTTGAAAGGTAACTTCTCTTTGTATTTGCTAGATCCTTTCTTAAGTTTCTTAATGAAGTTTGCTTCTTCCTCACAGGATTTGTCTGATTTGTTTTCATTCGATACATGTTCATGGTTTTTATTTCCTTTTGATACTTTGAAATTTGTTTTGCCTATAGAAGGTTTTTCTTGTCCTTTTTTTCATTTCATAGGCTGTGATAATCCCATGTAGTTCATCCATTGTGATTTTGTCAAGATTCTCTCGATATTACAAGGGAGATATTTTGGGATCATATCTTACTAGGAGTGATATTAGTACCTTTTGGACTACTATTTTGTCATTTAATTCTTCTCCTAGTCCTCTGATTGTGTTGAAAATTTCATTTACTCTTAGAATATACTCTGCAATGTTTTCTTCTTTTTTCATATTTAGGCTTTCAAATTGTTCTTTGTACGTTTGAATCTTTTCTTTATTGACTTTGGAATATTCTTCATAGATGATTTGTAGTTTTTCCCAAATATCTTTAGTTGATTTACAATGTATGACTTTAACAAATACATTATTTGCTAACCCACCCAGAATTGCATTTACAGCTCTTGAATTATCATTGCAGAGTTTCTTTGTGGTTGTTTGTAGGAACGGTTTCTAGTACATCATAACCCTTTATCACAGATAATCAAACATCACATACCACCGCCATTAGGTAACTTCTCATTATTATACTTCAGAATGCATAATTATCTCCTTTGAATAGTGGAGCTCTGCTTGAGGACATCCCTTCTTGTTGATCCATTGTGGTTTCTTAGAATCTTCCTTCCAATGATTAGATTGTGATGAAGGAACCCGATCTGATACCAATTGTTGGAATATTGTTTAATATTTATTGGGGGGGGGTGAATCAATATTATCCTTTTTCAACAATTTAAAACCACTTCATTATTAATTTTATCAAATAAAAAAATATATATCAATAGAAAGGTACAATACACAGAATTTTAACGTGGAAAACCCAAAATCAACAAATGTTATTCTTATTTTTAATAAAGATTACATTTAATTTATGAGCTACAACTCAAACGAAACACCAATTCGTTTCTTTACTAGCACCAACTAGAAGGAGGATGCAACCCCCTAGATTTTACCAGCACCCACTGGAGGGAAGCACCAACTCCCTAGTTTCTTCAGCTATAACTGAAAATATGTTGCAACCCCTTGATTTACCAGCTTCAACTAGAAGGAGGATACAACCTCCTTTGTAGGCTCCAACCATCCCTAACACCACCCAGCCTTTCTTTTTATGATATGTACTTCAATCTTCAAATCTTCATAATCTTCTTTGGATTTTGCTGCATATCTTCATTTACTTTCTTGGCCGCTAACTCGATTATTGATCTTAATATTTCAAGCACAGAGATACACCCTCTTTCAACAAGAATTTACGTTTATATAGTCTTCCAATGGTCATGTACAACTGAAAAATTGCACCTCTTTAATATACGAATGTATCTCTTCATTATAAGTATATGCATTTTCAATATAAGATATTAATCTTACTATTTTAATTAATACAAAGTCAATGAACCATTGTGCCTTTTAGATCGTTTAGTCATTTTTCAATTTGGTCAATAGATTTTGACTATCATGATTTAATTAACTTTTTACCTTACCATAGCTAAATACCACCATGGTTTGCAAATACCATGTGCACATACCATGTGATATTTCACTTTTTCCTTTTTATTTAACTCGATTTTCACTTTTACCTTTTTCTTTAATCCAATTTCACTTTTACTTTTTTCTTTATTCCACTTTCATATTTACTCCTCTTTTACGTAAGCTCCACTTCCGCCTAAATTTTCAACTTTTGTTATTTATTAAAGTCATATTTAAATTTAGTCCACTTTCATTTCCACTTTTGCGTAAACTCCATTTCCACTTTTGTATTTATTAAAGTGATATCAAGGTCACATTTATATTTAATCACTTACTAACCTTTGACATATATTTGATCACTTACTAACCTTTGACATCAATGAAAATTTATTCAACAATTGATTACATGAGTGGATCTAACCATTGGTGGTTGCTAGAAATTGTTTTGGTTTGAGGGTCGTCCAACTTCAACCTAGAAAAAATGATGACCAAAAATTGCTATGAAATATCAACTACCAAGAGGTGACTAGCCACTATTCATTGTGTTCATCACGATCCTATCTCAACAAAGTATACAATCATCAGATCAACTTGAATAGACTAGTGTAGTAATCGAAATTTTCTCATTCTTTTATTTTCATTCTTTCATTCTTCAAAGCACTCAACTAGGCGATCCCCTGTATTCTGGTAGTCCACTGCGTTCTTGTAACTCAATATTTTTGTAGTTTTTACTACTGTTCCAGGTCATACTCCACTATGGTACTTCTTGTCTTCAAGTTGACATCAATGCCAACATGATATTTCCATCATAATTGATGTTGTAACTTTTTGACCTATTTTCCATACTTCGAATACTAAAGTATTTGTGCTTCATGTTGTGTATTGATAATTATTAAGGATTGTATCTATTCTTGCGACGTGTTCTAGGATAGGAGGCCCCCCTACCTCTAGTATATTTTTCATTATTTTAATTAGTTCCTTTTAATTTACTGTGTTGTTAAACTATTTCATAGATAGAAATATTATGTTTTAGTGTGGTATAGATTTAGTTATCTGATTACACAGATTAGTAACTTTATTTTACAATTACAACCTATAGGCAATATCCCTCATCGATTGTCATTGAACTATTTTCTTAGCCTGGTACTATTATAAGATCATTTCAATATTTTAGACTGAATGAACACTGTAAAATGAGATTCAACAAATACAATCTCAATAAATAACATTTCAAGTATTGGATATAATCATGTATTGGTTTAGTGTCATACTCATCCCTTTCCAAGAGTATTACTGCATTTATTTCTTGTATCAACATTTTGAATGTTATTTGTATTTGTACCCACCAATTACTTCTATTGCAAAGTACTAATTTAAGTATGAACATTTTTTTCATTGGATTGTAAATCCAATTGACTAAGATAGAGTACCTATTGCAAGCAATACTTGCTAGTATATGTTTGTGACCCGAATTTCTACAATTATAAATCAAGGTGATTGATAATCCATATATAACTATCCTTGTGTAAATTAAATTAACAAAATATCTATTTAATTATGTGTTTATATGTTTACACTGAATTTGCATGTAAATAGAAATAGCTTAGACAAATAGGTTTATGAGGGATAAATGAAATGATTCTGCATAGACAATGCTTGCACTTCACAAGTTTACATACTTCCATCGATAATTAAATGTAATAGAATTTATGCATATAAATTGACTGGCATATTTTTCCAAGACACTACTCCTGTCGATCCACCCTATGTTATTTGATTCCCAAGGAAATGTCATGAACCTATGTCCTATACTACCATAACTAAGGAACCTTCATTACCCACCTAAATTAGTACTATTACTACCACCCCCCTCCCCCCTGAAGTAACCTACCCATGTGTGAAACAAAGCCTTATGTATTGTTGGCCCTTGGTTATGGATTAAGGAATAAATTAAAGACTAAGGAAGAGGAAAGGAGAAGTACGAACTACGTGGAAGGCACAATGAATGAGAATGGGTCGAAGTGGGTAAAGAAGCAGAAAATAAGGTGCGAATTAAGGGAAAATGAGTCGTTGAACAAGAAGATCGAGGAAAATAGATCAGCAAAGAAGATGGATCATGGACAACTTAGCAAGTGGAAAAATTCACCAACGGATGCTTCGGAACACCTCGTGGGAAAAAATGAAAGACAGGTTGGAGAAGCCCTGAAAATGTGGGTCAAGTTGACCTAGGGTTTTAGACACCTAGGGTTTTGGGATCTAGGGTTTTGACACCTAGATGTTTATCATGTAGTGTAAAAATAAAGGTCTAGTAGACCTGGGAGGGTTTGTTCGAAGTGGATTGTGTTGTTGGTGTTGACTGATTATTTTTGTTGTGTGAGGAGGGTATTGTGTTGTGATAATATTCTTGTATTGTAAGATCTTCAGATGGGTGCAAATATCAACCCTGCATCTGGATGTGTAGGGAGGGGAGAAAATAAGAGAAAGAGAGAGAGATATGCAAGCTAATTGTGCAGATAGAACTGTATGTTTTCATATAATATATCAAGAAACACAATTCTGTGGACATAGCCTTAGGGAGAGGGTGAACCACGTATATCTTGTTGTCCTCTATGGGAGATGTTGTGTTCTTTGCTTTCTATTATTCTGTTGTTGCATTATTGTGCTAGATTTGAGATATAACTGTGCGAAGTAGGCTTAAGTTGGTAAAGAATAACTAGCTCTGTGTGTGTGTTTTAGACCCACTTTGCATGTCCTTTGATTGTAGAAACATGTGTCCTACAACCCCCTATCGCTACTTCGGATGAGATTGCATCTACTTTGCAGGTGTTTCCAAAAGGGCCAGTAGTTAGGGCTTGTTGGTGCGTTGTTAGAGTTGAACCCTGGGTCTACCCCTGTTCCAACAAATGGTTCTGTTGCTGGGACTGAGATCTTCTTGAGGGAATATCAAGGTGGTTTCCATCAAAGACAGAGATTCAGAAGTGGATAGAAGAACAAGAAAAGGACTTCATTGAATATCATAACAAGAACCCTAATCTTAGTACAGAGGATTGGTTGGGAAGGTATATCTTTAATGATATACATGAGATTTTATTTGGAGGGGTTCACAAGGAGCTATACGAGTGGTTAGCCAAATTAGTAGATATCCAATTTGAAATCAGATCTAGACCAGATGTGGTTTGGACATCAGCGTTGATCAAGAAGTTCAAGAGAGTTGATAATGTCGTGTCAAGAGTAGTGGATCACTGGTTTGATAGCACCATTGGAGGGTACATTACCGAGTTTTCTATTGACATAGTAGAGTCATATAGCCAAGCAGAGAGGTATTTCTTTAAGGGATTGAGAGGAAAAATTTTACACTTTTTGAAGTTGAAGATCAAGATGTTATTGCATGAGAAGAACATCTTGAAGATACAGTAATTGGTCAAATTGAAAAGCTAATGTTCAAGAAATCAAACAATGACAACGACATGGAGGTTGGACACACATGTAGTGGGAGAACCTTTAGAGAGGTTCCTCTGGTAAACTTGTTTGAGTAGAGACACGAACCACTAGCACAGGACAAAGGATTCTACAATGGAGAAGTAGAAGAGTTATTGAATGAGGAACATTCAGGATCCGTTGGGGCAGAGAAAGAGAAGATTAAAGAACCTTGCTSAGAAGAATCAGAAACTTCAGGAACTGCGTCGAGTGTCGAAGTAAGTACTATTACTCCTCATGTTGTTTTAGMAGCATTAAGTAACTAGAGTAGTCAGAGTTACCAGAGCACTCAAATCACYGTTACCAGCAGTTCAATACATACTCATTCAAGAAACCTAGGAATATCTATCGAAGATGAAATGAGGATACCTATCTTTAGAGGAGATGGATCTGAAGATCCTGATCAACACTGKTTTTTATGTGAATATGTATGGAGTATCAAGAAAGTGAGTGTTGTGGGTGGGAAATCCCTCCTACGGACTAGCACTAAGGGTTTTTATCATGCATGCAGAAATGACCTAAAGATTCTTACTTCTTACCATCATCCCATGCCTAAACCCCCATTACTCATGTGTAAATACAAGGCTCAAGAGACTAAGTTGACGTACCTTATTATTCGTGTTCGATGTCGATCCCTTTTCGCGCTTAGTCATTTTTTGACTAGAAATCTCCTCCCAATGCTGACCTGCATTCACAAAAAGACAAACAAAGAACTCCACATGCATTTGATCTATGAACTAATGGGTTATAGATTTAATCAATCATACAATCAATATTCAAATAATGAAAATATCATATGGTGGGACAGGAAAAGAAATTCTTTTATTAACTTCACAATGATACCTTACAATGATAAAGTCAGCTACTGCTCCTCGATCCTGGTCCTGGGCTCTTCTTCCACTGTCTTCCAACTGCTTTTCTCTATACTTCTCTTTGCACAAGGATGGATAAAGGTTGGGACAAAGGGAATGCTCAATCGGGTATAGTTTTTTTACTATGATCTTCCTCCTTTCAAATGGGACCCCTACCCCTTCTTTTATAGGTTAGAAGGAGATAGGTATTTGGTCGAATGATCGGCCATGCATGGCCGAAAGGTTTGGTTAACTTACCCAAAGATATGTGTTCCATCAGCAACTTTCCTTTTTTTCGTGTTTTTATAGGTACATGTGGGTTGTATTGGGTCAGCTAGTGTGTACACGCGTGCAGTAATGGAGCAGGGTGCATGGGTCTTTATAAAAGGAGTTTTTAAGAAGAGTTGTTCAGTAATGTTTTGGAAAAGAAGGAATCTGAGATGGCCTAATGTTAGTTAAGCATGTATAGTGCAAATTAGGGTTGTAACAGATGCCCCCTAAAGTGTGAGGTCAGAAGAGCATCTGATGGCTGAAATACATTAATAATCTTCACCAATGTTCCAAACAAGTGAGCCCAGGGACTAGAAATTGGGAGGTGCCTTCTGCAAAATAATAATTGTCTCACCGAGGTGGGCATACCCATGCTCAAGATGAAATAAAATCATGGATACCCATCAAATACACTATATATCCATGTCATATAACTATATAAAGTGTAGTTGCGAGCAATACACAGCGGAGCTACATCTCGAAATCAAAAAGATATACATGTAGAGTATCCATCTTATAGAAGCTGATAAGGTCTGATGGTTGGAGATGAGGTCTTCAAAGCTCGAGAAACAACTTCAAAACTCAGTTAGGAGTGTAATATGAGTGTACGACTTCACTACCTAGAGGTCTTCGACAGCTCGTCGGTCATAGACTAGAGAATCTTGATGATCAGACTGAAGGCTTCATTAATTTTGAACAAAGACTTGATTGGACTTTGAGGATGGTCGAGCATGAGGGAAAAATGAAAACTACAGAGGGGTCGACTCAGGCTTATAAAAACTTCCCTTGGATAATAGCACGACAAAATATGAGACTCGGGCAGCATGGCATTAACATAAGTTTACGAGGCAGGATGCAATGCAAACTCTCCATATGTTTGGAAGAATAACCAAATGGAGGACACAGCTCAATGTAGCGGGAACAACTTCCTAAGGTCATATTAAATCCAAGGGTTTGATGAACAAACTGAAATATGTGCTTTATCCAAGGGTGACTCATTGTGTTGCCAATACAAAGAAAATACTTTTCCCTTCCTCTTTTTGGGGTATATTTGTTTTTGTTTTTTTTTGTCTTTTTCAATAATTTTGAAAAAAGAATAAAAAAATATTACGTTACAAAGGAGGGATGAGTGTCACAAACATACAACTTCCAGGTGTAAGGACAAGACTGATGTTCAAAGCAAGGACACTCGGGAAAAATCCCTCATGGGGCCAAAGGTTTCAGGACGTAGAGGCAAAGTGCTACAGGGCTTGCATATAAGGCATGCTTCAGATGGTTTAGTTGAGAGAAACATGGAGCCAACAGTAGACTAAATATGCAAGTATGAAAATGTGATTAATAAGACACACAATGGTAACGTCCTTCGATGTAAGTTCTACAAGCCCAGAGAAGGTAATCTTGGTGGGTTTTCATATTTAGAGAGTCTGAAAAAACATAGAAGGAGACTCCAATGGGGTACCTTTTTCGAAGGTAGTCTAGTCGATTCGAAAAAGGGGTAAACTAGCACCGACAAGACGTCTATTCAAAACCATTTTAACAAGTGTGATAAAGATAAGATCACTCGAAAAAAATTTCATTTTTAAGGAGTCTAAAAAAAGATTAACTATGGACTCCATCAGGAATGTTCTTCTGGACCATTTTAATGAGTGTGAAAGAATAAGGTCACTCGACGATCTTTTCAATTTTAGGGAGTCTGAAAAGAGCTTAACTATAGACTCTGTGGGGGTTCCTTTTTCGTAAATTTAGTCCCTCATGCCCGAAAAAGGGTTAAAATTATACCTGAGGGTACTCTTCTAGGGATCTGAAGCCTCTAGAGTATACCTTTGTTCGTACAGTTGACCGTCTAGACTGAAAAAGGGGTAAACTACCGTTGGATAGATGTGACTTCAAATTTCTGTTTAACGAGTGTGAAAGGCCACAATATCGCTCGACAATCTTTTCATGTTTAGAGGGTCTGAAAAGGGCTTAAAAGAAGACCCGTTATGTTTTGGGAGTCCCGAGGGTGAGGTCAAGAGTGATAAAGAGTCATGTAAATGAGGATTAAACTCGTAATCAGGAAAAACTAAAAGGACTCCCAAGCCTACAGTCATTAGTGACAACATGGACACCATAATGCAACCATGATCTACCTAGGGAATCCATGTTCTGGTAAGCTCTACCACCAAATCGTGACACTTCTAAAGCAACAATGATGGTTCTGTGTCACAACCTGGTGGGATTGATCCAATGGAAAAGGGATAAACACAACGAGATAGAAAAGTAGGGGTGGAAACCTAACTTATATGCTCAAGTTGACCCTCTGAGAGTTTTACCCACAGACCATCAAAAGTAACCCAAAACTCCAAAAAATGTCTTGATACCTGAACGTAACTTTCCATAGAAACTCTTGAATCACTTTAAATGGTTTTCAATTCAGAGAAAATGATAAGGGGGGGGGGAAATCAACAAAAAGGGGCCAAAAATTCTATAAATAGAAGCTGACAACTCATTATCACAATTGTTGATTTGGAAATTGACTTTGGAGAAAAAAAAACCCTTTGGTAAAAGTGGTGATTCTGGGAGCTGCAGTGGACGAAACGACCATCCGTCTAGACCAAGTAAGTATAAACTACCTCATTTTTCCTTTTAATTCTTTATATATGCATTTAATTTGTTTTTTGGGGGGGGCATTGACCTTTAAAAGGTCGGCCCTAGGTCCACGCGGGTTGTATTATGACAACTTGCATGTACACTCGCTCTTTCTGATGTCAGAGCACGTGTACACATGACTTTCATCACAACAGCCCGCGTGGACCCTCCAATGAGTGCAAAAAAAAAAAAAAAGTTTAAAAGAAAGGCCTAACCCTCTAAAAATTGCCCATGTGCAAGATGTATGTGCAATGGAGAGAACGAGAGAACGAAGATATTAGCGCACTAGTTGGGGAACACCCTAACGTTGTGGCGGCGTTAATGCAATGTGGCTTGCTCAAGTTTTTTATGTGTCCTTTCATGAGAGCACAACCTAGGATATTGAATCCCTTGGTTGAATATTGGCACCCTGACGCAGAAGCTTTTATGTTAGAGGGGTAGTCATTGGTGCCCACTACAGAGGATATATACCTTTTGACTGGCCTCTCTAAGAGAGGGGAACCAGTCAATTTTCGGACATTTCCTTCAGGGCCTCATAATATATTGGAATTTATAGGACTCTATTGTGAGGCGGGTACATACCGATCGAGTTCGCAGGTGCCAATAAGCAGGATCACTAATTTTCACTGTGGGTGATTGTGTTGCTTATTGGGTGGATGATTGGTTCTGTGGCTTTACATTAGGTGTCCCATGCACAGATGAACTGTGCAGTCCAGTTCTTAAATGCACAGATATTTGACTGGAGCACCACACTGTTAAATTGTATGAAGAGGAAGTTGACAGATTGACGGTTGTGGACACAGAGTAACTTTGGGTTCGAGATGATTTTATGCTCTTTATTATTTGAAAGAGTTCCTAGTTTCATTCCTCATGTGGTGGTACAAGGACATCAGGCCTCTCTTCCTATGGTTTGCAGATGGGCAGTGTTGTTGCCACGACAGGGTGGTGGAAGGACCAATGAGTCCTTTGATGGTGACTTCTTTGCTTGGTTGTCGTGGAAGATCCCAACCATAGAATATTATCCTTATGTTGGGATTGATTTCTCGAGAAATCTCGAGATCCCTGTACCTTCAGGCGAGGAGCGAGGTGAGATGGGTAAGTTTGCATCATTTTGTTTTTGTGAAACATATATAATTTTTATGTTGTTTTTTATATATATCATTTTTTTTATACCATATTATTTGACAGATATGTATCTATTGTGTGCAGATGTGGGACCCACATGACCTGTGGATTATGCGAGGAACATGCGTCGTCCTTGGCCAAGGGTTGCACCTTCCACCACAGGGGGACCAACAGTAGCAGGAGAACTTCCAGCCAGTGAGGCTAAGAGGGTTTTGAGACGGGTTGAGCGAAATTTTACCTCGCTCACTCACACCATCCCCATGGTAGAGATTGAGGATCTGCCACTATCTATGTAGCCTCATGTAGTAGGGGCACCACGAACGTGGATCCGACTATTTCGGCGTTTGGAAAATGTTGTTGATTATTACAACAGGGCCCATAGGCCTTGACCTTAGTTAGTCTAGAATTTTCACGTGCCGATAGCTCTACTTGTATACATTTTTTGAGGGCATAATCCCCATGACTCGTTACTGGTCATATTTTGAGGCACCTGCGTCCACCTATGTACTCTGATGATTATGATATTATATATGGATTTTATGTCTTTTTGTGTCTTATGGATCATATTTTCCTTTAAAAATGTATTTACATGTTTATGTGTATGTCTTTTTATATGTGTGCAAGATGTCAATCTAAAATTTGATTAGCTAGAGTATCTGTAACTTGGTTTAATGTCTTAGGAACATGAAAATATGTAATATAATCAAAGATTCATTCTAAGAGATGTACCCTAAGGAATCATCGGTATAAAGTCAGATCATGAACACGGTATACTCTATTTAACTGAGACACAACCAGCTGAGCGTCTAAATAGGCCCAAAGATGAGAGATACCAAATGACAGGGTGTCACGAAGCAACTCAATAATTGCACTGTACTCAGTGACATTGTTTGTGGTGTCGCCTAAACATATACCTCCTAAAGATAATAACTAGCCCTGAGGTGTAAAAATTACCCAAGCTGCAAAGGCAAGCCTCCGAGTGTGTTAGCTATCATTGTCTGCGTACCCAATGAACACCTCTGATTCACTTGACATCTGCAACAGTGACAAAAGATAACATCAAAAATGACACATCCATAATACTAAAAGAAACCAGAAAGTAATAGTACAAAGACTATACATATGTTACAAAAAGTTACCCAAGGTGACCTACCTATGAGTAATACTTCTTGAGGTAGAGCCCATTTCTAGGCTCCGCCAAAGAATTTCCCTCAAAGTCAACCAGGCGATAAATGCCCTTTTTTAGAACCTCTTTTATGATGAAAGGTCTGAACCACATGGGTTTGAATTTTCCTACCCCCAGGGGGTCCTTATCTTGGTCATAGACTAGGACAAGGTCGCCTTCAGAGAAAATCTGAGGATGAACAGACCAATCATAATGACACTTGACTTTTTGTTTGTGAGCCTCGTTGGCTAGGGACGCATCACAACGCTACTCATTGAGCCGCTCAAGGCATAATAACTGTTCTTCAAGTGGAGAAGTGTCTGGCAGTAACTGTACTGCCAATTTTAGGGATGGGATCTGACATTCTATAGGCAAGACTGCTTCCAGCCTATAAACGAGTTGAAAAGGTGAGAAATCGGTTGCAGTCTTAACAGACGTTCGATAAGCCCATAATGCCGAGTATAACATCAAATGCCAATTTGACTTGGCTGAGTTGATCGTTCATTGTAGGATGGTCTTAAGATATTTATTTACAGCTTCCACTTTACCATTTTCTTGGGGGTAGTAGGGTGACGAATGTTCTTTCCGCAATCCAAGATTTGATGTTAATTCGATCATCATTTGGTTTTGAAAGTGTCTTCCATGGTCAGTGACAATCTCTCTTGGGACGTTGAACCTTGCGATTATCTGGTTGAACAAAAAGAGAGTTACAGTCTCTCCATCATCTTTAAACGTTGGCATAGCTTTGATCCACTTCGTAAAGTAGTCTACGACTACAATTATATAATGGTTCCCCCTTGCTGAAGGAGGGTTGCATGTAGTGTAATCAATTCCCCACTTGGTGAATAGACCAACTGTGATGAGAGGAAACATGGGAGCGGGATTTGAACACATATTCCAAGAGAATATCTGACACAGGTGGCACATCTTGACCGATTCAATACAATATTTTATTAGTGTCAGCCAGAAGTAACCGACTCGTAAAATCTTTTGGGTTGTTTCCAACCTAGACAAATGACCGCCAACCCAGAAAAATGACCGCCACATGCTCCAGTATGGAAATCATTAAGCACGATCTCCACTTCTTCATGAGTGAGGCATCGACAAAGAACGCAATCTACACCTCGATGATAGAGAGCATCCTTGAGGATGAGATAATTCTTGGCCTGATGACGTATACGACAATGCTCATCATGAGAAGCAGAGGCGGGGCACTTCAAAGTTTGGAGATAGACTAGAATATCTTTGTACTAGGGGTTCAAAGATGCTATCAAAAACATATCTCCTTGAATAGGCAATTCTTCGGGCACAACATCACCTGACTCGACCGGATGTTCCGAAATAAGTTCTGCGAAGACCAGTGAATTTTTGGATTTCGCCAAAACAAAATCTAAGTCAAATTACTTGAGGACGACTATCCATCTACTGATCTTTCCACCTATTACATGTCGTGTCAATATGTATTGAAACGGATTCACAATGGCAATGATGGTGGTATTGTGAAACAGAACATAATGACAGAACCGTTGAACAACATGGACTGTTGTCAACGCAAGTTTTCAGATATGAGAATAATTGAGTTCCAGCTCGACGAGGCCTCGACTCAGGTAATAGATCACATATTCTGAGAGAAAATCATCTTCCTGAACTAATACCATGTTGATGGTTGACTTTGTTGCAGCCAAGTATAATAAGAAATCTTTGTTATAGTTAGGTGGCCGAAGCAGAGGGGTAGTTGTGAGGGCATGTTTCAACACTTTGAAGGAGCATTGAGCGACATCATCCCAATGAAAAGGAATGTCTTTCTTCAGTAAGCGCATAAATCCCTTCATGATCTTGGCATAGTTGGCGATGAAACGACTCAAAACATTTGCCTTGCCCTGTATACTCTGAATTTGAAGGATTGTACGTGGGGGAAGCAACTGAACTATTGCCTCAACCTTCAAAGGATCGACCATGATCCCTATTGTTGACACTATGAAACCTAACAAATGTCCTGATGTTACGCAAAAGTTGCATTTGTTTGGATTCAAGTGAATCTGGAAGTAGTGACATCGCTCAAATATAACTCAGAGGTTTGTGAGATGATCCGTTCTCTTGAGAGATCGAGATGCTAAATCATCTAAATAGGCCTCAACTATATGCTTGATATCATGGAAAGAAAAAGACATGGCCCGCTGGAAGGTTGCTCCAGCATTTTTGAGACCAAAAGGCATTTTACGATAGGCAAATGTACCCCATCGACAAATGAATCTTTAGGCTTGATTTGTATCTGATTATATCTTGAAAAACCATCCATGAAAGAAAAGGCCTCGCAACCTGCACATTCATCAATTATCTGGTCAATGAATGGTGTGGGAAAATTATCTTTTGGACATGCCTTGTTCAAATCATGGAAGTCCGTACATACGCGAATCATGCCCTATTTTTTGTTGACCGACACAGGATTTGACACCCATTGGGTCAAATGGATAGGATAGATAAAACCATATTTGAGCAGTTTCTCGACTTCAACCTTAATGGTTGTTTCTTTCCTAGGATTAACTGGATGAAGCTTCTGTCGAACTGGTTCGGCATCCAGATAAGTTGTGATTTCATGTTCGACTATTTTTGGATCAATGTCTGGCATTTCCTCATAAGACCAAGCAAAAACGTCACAAAATTATTTAAATAAGTCTATGTAGATTTGAATCTCTTCAGGGGAACAATCATCTCCGACGAAAACATTCTCCATGATGCCAGGGGTTCTGGAGATATTAATCGGTATATTTTCAGCAATAGTTGTCATATTACCCTCAGCATAAACTTCATGTGTAGCTAAGGGATTGAGGACAAGACCTATCTCCAGTCACAGTCAAGGTGAATTCCCCTGCTTCGATTCTTCTTAACTTTAGGAGGAAGTACGATCTGTGATGGAGATCGTCCTAGGTTTTGTCCAGACTAGTCATTTCTTCAATGATTTCTTCATTTGAGGGCAATACTAAGTCTAACGAATATGTACCAGGGAGGGAACCTTGAACCCAAATAGGCTCTAGGATCAGATCTAACTCTTGTGAAGGAGTCGGATCTATGTCAACTGAAGCTTGTTGGACTAAAAAGTATGCTGCCTCTGTTGCGGACAAGGTCATGGACATACCATTGTGCCCTGTCCCTTCCATCATGGTCGATGGGGAAGGAAGAATCCACGGATCGTTGAAGTAAGTCGTGCGAAACGATGAAACTTGGAAAATAGAAACCTTATGGTAGTTTGATATGAACTTGACATCACCTTGAGGGTGCGGGTAATCGAAGGCACCCATCAAAGATGGGCACAAACCAACCCCTACGTTGATGATGCCTGGTTGGGGATTATCAATCATCGGGACCGCGGATGCCACCAATGAAGGGTCAGGTCTGAAGAAGGACAATTGATCAATGGTCACAATATGGCCCTCGTGTGGAAACAATAAGACTTGAAAAACTGTAACAACCACTGCTTGCATGGCATAAGTCCAACTCCTACCTAACAAGAGATTGTAGTTGAGGGATGCGTTGACTACTTCTACCTCGACGCACACGGTCCTCCCTCCTAACTACATAGGGAAAGAGGGGATGATGCCATGTGGTTGAAACAAACAACCATTGAAAGTGGTAAGAAGAGTAGGTGACAGAGACAAAATGGGTTGGCCAATGGCCTTCCAACACGCCAATGACATGATGCATGTCGAGGCGCCCTCATCAACCACTGTGCGGAAAATGTTCCGCGTAAAAGTTTTCATGGGGTAAGCCACTACTATTTGAAATGCTACATGGTAAGGGAGACAAGGTTTTAAGTCGGTTGTATCTAGCATGATTGTACCTGGATTACAAGTCTTGGTGGATCCTAAAGTTGCTAACAAATATTTCCTCTAGGAAGGGCAGCTCTGGAGGACCTCCAAAGAGGACATCGCACAAGGGGTTTGAGATAAATCCTCCACCACAGAATAATTTTGGGTGGCCCTTGCATTTGGGTTGTGAGAAGATTTATTGAACATGCCTTTTGGGATGCATGTCATTGTTTCGCCCAAAGTCTTCTCGATATGGAGAGGAAGAAAAGGGATTTTAGCTTCTTTTCCTTTCTGAGAGGTCCTAGGCTTACTATAGTCATGTGCTCTAGTCGATATAAAAGCATCACCTTTCATCATATACACATTTTCGAATGTAGGTTTGTTTGAATATGGAGAGGGTCCTTGACTTCCCCCCTCCGCGCTTGTAGAGGCTTGGGTTAGGTTTTTCCCATGTTGGAATGGATTCGTTAACAAAGCAGGTTGTTGTTGTGTCACAAAATTTTGGGCCTTTGCAAAACCGAGGACACTAGTGGGTCGGGTGATCTTCCACACACAGTTTACATGGATACCTCACCTTTTGTTTCTCAGTGTTTCCCCTGCCAACATTATTAGTGGGTTTCTTATCCCCCTTACCCTTCTTTTGTTGTTTTTTCTTTCCCTCAAGCTGCAAGGTGGCCTTTAGATTTTTCTATTGCACTATGTGTACATCTGACATTTGGGTAGGGGGAGCAGCCGAAATAGTAGTTTGGATGGCCGTTGTATGTTGTATAGACAATTTTTGCATTTGTTTTGTCAGTTGTTCAGCGGGCTTGGTTTGTGTTTAACCTACAATACCATCAGCATGTGGTCCAACTCTCTGTCTGGTTTTATCAAGTATGGATCGTGGTGCATCGAGAAAAACCTCGTATAGTAAACCAGACTGAAAATAAATTAGCTCAAGTTGTTGAGCTCTCATGATGGCATCTTCTTCGGAAAACACTCCCGACGTTGCGACGTCTTTGGATAGTTGTGGGACCAAATATTTAAGGAACCACTCTAGCAAGAATGTTGGTGGTGCTAGTACCTTAATTAAACTCTTCTGACGTCTCCACTCTCAAATGTGGTCAGAGATATGGTATGTTTTTGTTTGTTCAAAATTGGCCAGCAATTATGTGTCGGTGTCGTATCTCACAGGTAATTGGAAATGGTTTAGGAATTCCATTGCCAATTTTCCGAAGGAACACTATCTCGACCGGTCGAGCTCGATGTACCATTTCACAGCACTCCCGATGAGAGTGCGTTGAAACAATCGCAATTGTACGGAGTTGTCTTTCAATGAATTAGACGAGCACCAAATATGGAAGGTGGTCACATGATCCCCTTGATCTTAATTAGGCTTGGCCTCGAACTTTGGTATGTCCGAAGGCAATTTCATCGACATAGGAGGCCAACGTGGATCGTGACAGATGGGGTCATTCAACAATCTTGTCAAGTCTGGAAAATGTAAAGTTGCCAAGAAAGGTAGTTTTGGTTGTTATTGATGATAACCATGGAAAAAGGGGCCTAGAGTTTGACTGGCACCAAGTTTCTAGGAAAATTTGGGTTGTTGGTCGGGGCTCTGGTAAAAACCATGGCCATGACCAGCGTACGGAGTCTGCGTGTGAGGAGACATCATCGACTAATTCCAAAAATAGGACGTAGATGGTTGGGCATGCATTACATTCGGAGGCCTTTGGGAAGGGTTTTCCCATGTCGATCCCATGGGCATAAGCATAGCACCTTGTCTAGGGTTCCATTGGTTGTGAAAATAATTACCCCAGATCGACATTCCTGACGATGGAACTGATCCTTGCCAAGAATTCCAAGGTCCTGATGCGAAAGAAGTTCCTGGGTTTGCCCCCTATGCAAGAATAGCACCCTGCATAGGATTAGATTGGCCATAATCGGGGATTCTCCCAGCCAGAAAAGAAGCAGACGAGAAAGTTTTGTTACCAAATGCACCAAACAAAGAAAACGGTGTCAACCCTACTGGCATATTATGAGAATGTGGTCCTTGACTCCCTACTCCAATTGAACTATGGTGTGTGTTTGTCCCTGAGGATTTCTGGTGGGTAATGTCAAGTGAAGGGGATGAAGGAAGTATATGACCTCCCCCACAAGGGAAAGCGTTAAAAGGAGTTGAAGTGCCCCACATGGGTCCTTCAAAGGAGCGTTAGATCTCCCTGCCCCCAGACCTAAAGTCTGCAAAGTGGAGTAGGATAGTACAGGACTTGTACCTGAGCTAGGCATCATGTATGAGAATGGAGGGCCTTTCGCACTCTGTGTGAAAGGAGTAGTGGTCGTTGCCAAAGATGGGATCGGACCACTGCTCGAGGTAGAGGCAGTCGAGACTATAGTGGCTCAGACTGGCAACGGTGGGGTAGGAGGTGGAACACCCCCTGTGACGACAATTGTGGCAGGAATATCAGGATTCCAAAAAGAAGAGATAGGATTTGCCTCCATTACAATCCGCTTTAAAGGTGTCAAAAGGTCCTTTAACAGAGGTTGGTCAGCTACGATTTATGGTGACCCGATCGCTTCAAAAGACCCTTGTTGGTCTAGCTTTCACCTTAGCGGTGGCAGTGGTGGCTCCAGTGTAACCGGTGGCAGTCCAAGAATCCTTCGTGACCAACGGAGCTCATGATTCTCCACTATGTGAGAAGATCAAAGATACACTAGGGCTTTCTATTCATTCAAAAACCACACACACTAGGAAAATCCCTATAAGATAAAACAAGAAAACACTAAACTAGTTGGAAGAATAGTTACAACAACCAACACTAGAGAAACTTAGCGGTGCAAGTGCAACTCGAACACGGAAGCACCCTCCATGTATACTCTACAAAGTGTGGCCCAATGTCTATCCTAGTGTAACACCCTATTTCCCCTAGTCTGTAAAAATAATTATGCTGGCCAAGAATTGTGGCAAACTCAAAGATGTGAATGTGTGATTTTGAATGGACCTTAGTAAAAAGGTCCATGAATGTAAATAATGTTATGAA
>JZKD02S0221441.1:629347-639378 GCA_000966675.3 Picea glauca
AAAATAGGGTGGTGGATGCCCTTAGTAGAAGCATGAAAGCAATTCACCTAGCCATGGTGAGCACCTGCGAGACAGATGTCAAAGAAAGAGTTAGAAATGCACAAGAGACAGACACATTCTTCCAGACCGTGACCTCGTACCTACAGCAAGAACCCACAGGGATAAAGTATGGAGGCTACCAGATAATGGAAGGAGGTCTCCTCACTTAACGAAGCAGATTTTATGTCCCAGATTGTGGCAACTTGAAGAGGTTCATACTGGATGAACTACATAAAATACCCTATTCTAGTCATCCAGGATACCAGAAAATGATCAGGGCCACTAGGAAACAATTCTATTGGCCTAGATTGAAGAAAGACATAGCTGAGTACCTAGTCAAATGCATAAAATGCAAACAGGTAAAAGTAGAACACCGACACTCGGCAGGATTATTACAACCTCTACCAATCCCGAAATGGAAATGGGAAACCATCTCCATGGATTTCATCACCGGATTACCAACCTCGACCAAACAGAATGACGCCACCATGGTAGTGGTGGATAAATTGAGCAATTCATATCACTTTATCCCCGTCAAGTCAACTTTCAAGGAAATAGACATCGCTCAGGTATTCATGAAGGAGATATTTAGATTGCATGGTATGCCGAAAGAGATCGTGTCTGACAGAGACACGAAATTTACTTCCAACTTTTGGAAGTCTGATGGCTGGTTTAGAGACCAAGTTGTTGTTTAGCACCACCTATCACCATCAAACTGATGGATGGATAGAAAGAGTGAACCAAATACTAGAATACATGTTAAGAATACATGTAATGCATCAACCCAAGAAGTGGGAAGACTACCTATCACTGGTGGAATTCACTTACAACAACAGCTACCAAGAATCCTTAAGGATGAGTCCGTTTGAAGTCCTTTATGGTAGATTGTGCAACACTCCTATTAGTTTGAGTAATCCCATAAACAGAATTTATTTTTGACCCGACATGTTGAAAGAAATGGAACAGCAAGTGACTCAGATAAAACAAAACCTGAAGGTCGCATAGAATCGACAGAAAAGTTACGCTAACCAAAAGAGAACTCCAAGAGAGTTCAAGACGGGAGACCATGTATATCTCAGAGTTAGGCCCAGGAAGAGTTATCTAAAAATGGGAGCTTGTGCCAAGTTGGCACCTCAGTATTGTGGACCCTTTGAGGTTCTAGATAGAGTGGGACCTGTAGCCTATAGGATAGCACTTCCTCCCACAATAAAAGCACATAATGTTTTCCATGTTTCATTATTGAAGAAATATGTACATGATTCTAGTCATATAATTGACTGGTCTGTAATCCAGGTGGAACCGGAGGGAGAATTCCTACCAGAACCTCAATGCATATTGGACATAAAGGAAACCCCTCTCCGAAACTGAACCATTGCACAGGTCAAGGTGCAGTGGAGACATTTTGGCCCAGATGAGGCTACATGGGAAATGGAGGATGCCATGAAATAGGCATATCCGATTTTGTTTACCTCGGTACATACATGTCATTTTGATAGATAGAACATCGAGGACGATGTTCCTTTAAGGGGGAGGGAATTGTAACACCCTGTTTCCCCCAGTCTGTAAAAATAATTATGATCGCCAAGAACTGTGGAAAACTCAAAGATGTGAATGTGTGACTTTTAATGGACCTTAGTAAAAAGGTCCATGAATGTAAATAATGTTATATATATATATATATATATAACTGCTGAGAGGGGGATGTGAAAACAAAGAGACCATGATGGCTGAAGAAAGGTGGTGGAAGGCACCTGGAATGGTGGCGTTAACTTCCACCGAACCAAACCATATTTGGTCTTCACTGGCCCGGAGAACCAAGAGCGGCTCGCTGGACCCGAAATTAATTACTCACCAAGATGGTAGGTGAAGAGGCTCCTCATGAGTTAATGAGGGATGGGGGTGAACCGCCCATCCATGGAGGCCTCAGACCTGACCACCGCGGGGGAATTCGTGCCACACGGAACCTCACCGAGAAAGAAAAGGCAGGTAAAAGGTGTGGGAGGGGACTTGAGGGGGAGATCGCAGGAAAAGATCAGAAGAACTCTGGAACAAAATACAAAGTGAGTGATAGAAAAGAAGAAGGGGAGTAACCTTAGTTCTCGATCGCTGAAGAACAGAGATAGAGAGTCTCAAGCATCGTGGTCTAGCTCGGGAGTGGCTAGTGGTAAATCCATTCAAAGTCATTGAGCCTACGGTTGGGTGGAAACGAGCACCCCTCTCAGCAGTTGCATCAAATCCGGTGTTTTTCTGATAAGTGTTTTATATCTTGTATCTTGAAATTTATATGCTGACATGTATGCTCATAGTCTGTCCAATTATGAATGGTTTCAGTATAAGACTGTCTTCATGGTGTTTTGATCCGAAATGATGGTTGTATGATTTTGTTGGGAAGACCACGTATGGCTTATGTTTATATATATATATATATATATATATATATATATATATATATATATATATATATATATATATACTGAACTAATACAGATTTTCAAGTCTGATCTCAGGAAATTTATTTCCCTTATTTTATCTCAAGTAATGCCTTGGATAGATCTTCCCACAGGGACACCCTTTTTAAATTTTACCCAAGAATTTGCTGAAGGATTTGATGACATAAGTCTGAAAAACTCTGCATGAGAGAGAATGGTATTCCTAGACTTCAATATTTCAGAGTTTCGACACCCGGGGTATCTAAGTGCGAGACCTCTTGTACTCGCGAGTCCCGAAACCCCGACCCGCGAAATCCCAAAATGATAGCGTGGGGATGAATTAAGGACCTTTCGGTGGTTCAGTTCCCAAGATACCCTTCCTCTTGCTAAATGCATGAATAAGATTTGTTCGGAGGATCTAAGGCCTGTTACGACCATTAGATTGAATGAAGGAGCATAGGCGTTAATGCTTGGACCCCTTTTTACCTTCGTAAGTAGTGAAGAAATCGGGATCGTCGATTTTAGGACACATGGGGATACCTGGACCGTCCAGCTATAGAATACACATGGAGGTCGGTAATCGTTCTGGATTTTCGGCACCCAGGGTACCTTAGTGCGAGTTTCCTTGTACTCGCCAGTCCCGAAATCCCGATGGGTGTAATCCTAAAAGGACAATACATGGACATTTTACAATATTTCAACATTTCGAAAATCGGAATACTCAAGGGTGTATTCCCTTGTACTTGCATGTCCAAAAATCCCAATGGGTGTAATCCCGGAAGGATGATACGTAGACATGTTACGATATTTCGACATTTTGAAAATTGGAATACTCAAGGGTGTATTCCCTTGTACTCACCAGTCCCGAAATCCCGATGGGTGTAATCCCGAAAAGGTTTAGCATGGGTAAGCCTTGGTGTTTCGGTGTTTTGGAAATTAGGAAAACCGAGGGTCAGTCTTCTCATACTCGCAAATCCCGAAACCCTGACTTGCGAAATCCCGAAATAGTATAGTGTATTTTCATAGTTCGATGCTTCGAAGTTTCGACTCCCCAGAGTCCCAGGTGCAATACCTCATGATTCTAGCATATCACGAAAACTCGATGGACGAAACCTTGAAATGATAGTAGAGCGGGTGAGATATGGTGGTTCGGTGTTTCGACATCCGGGATACCTAAGGGTAATATCCTCTTTTCATCGCATATCACGAGATCCCGAAGTATGAAACCCCAAAACGAGTATAGCATGACTAGAAATTAATGTTCCGGTGTTTCGGCACCGGGGATATCTAGAGGCCAGTCTCTTGTCCCCACGAATCCCGAAATATCGACTTGCGACATCCCGAAATGATAGAACATGGACAGGTTATGATGCTTAGGAGTTTCAGCTTCCGGGAGACCCGGATGTGAAATCCTCCTATCCTCACATATCGTGAAATCCCGATAGGCGAAGTCCCGAAATGAACTAGCACATTTGGTTTTGGTGTTTCGACGTTTCGGTACCCGAGATCTCCAAGGGTTAGTTTTCCTCGTGTTTGCTAGACATGAAATTCCAATGGATGAAACCCCGAAATGAACAAGGGAATACATGCATCGCGGTTTTTCTGAATCGCGAAAGTTGGGAGCATCGCTCCAGTGAGACCTTTGGTCATATCCGCTGATCATATGGGTATGGATAAGGGATGGCAGGGTCTGTATCAGGTCCCATAGGAATTCGGGAAATTCTATTCATCGGAGAAAAGATGAAAAAGGCCGAAGAATTTTGATTTTCGTAGTGGGTGTGTTACACCTAGGTACTGTGGTATACCCCCATAGTCACCTGTGTATGTCCCTAAAAAAGATAGGCAACTAGGTTACCAGCGCGTGAACAGTCACCAGGTGGGTACAGTCAGCAGTCAGGTAAACCACAATGAGCAGGGTATCAAACCCGAAACCTGTCAAGGGTATCGAAAGAAAGTGGTCTGGAAAACAACTGAGGACCTCAAATGGATTTGAGACCCATGAAGCTCTGTGGAAAATGCAATCGACAGTATCCCAAGACAAGCCCTATATATGTGTTCTCCACTATGATTGGTCCGGCTTTGGAGGGGTTATCTCCACTACCTTTCCACACGCAACCTCATGTTTAGCCCCTGTGTTAGAGGGGGGTTCCCGAATAACTTTCACAATACTGGACTTTTAACACTCCCTAGCTCAGACTCCAATGTTTGATTTAATGGCCTTAAAGAGTTTCCTCTCCAACCTAATTCAAGGCCCTAACCCTAAACTAGTTGGTTGACCCTACAAACATAAAAATTCTAATTAATTTTAGATTTAGCGTTAATTTTTATGGCTTGTCTTAAGTCAAAAGTTATGAAAGTGAAACTAGTGATGTTTGAAAGACGAAAGAAAAATAAACAGAAAGTTGGAAACAAAATAACTTCTTCTTGACTCACTTTTCAAACTAAAATTTTCTAAGATCTTTGAACAGGAAACTCAAAGCAGAATTTCACTCGACTACGAGCTACTTATCATCTAAGTAAATCGTCAAGAACTTATGAAAGCAAAAGACTTTTCCTAGTTACTAATGCAACCAACACTATTTAACCAAACAAAGAAATAAAAGATTTTTTTTTATTTGAATGCTCACAAAGCAAAAAGGAAAAATATCAACAAGTAAATACCAAGAAAACTTCTGGCCTAAGCAGAGATCGCAAAGAGTCACTTTAAAAATAACACACAAGCAAATTAAAACCGGACTCTCACACTTGTCTAAAAAACCTATGAAAAGAAAATTTTGAGGAAAACTTCTTAATGAAAAAGAAATTTATTGTTGTGATCAAACCTAAGTTATTGACCACTATGACAAAGACCCAAAAAACCTGAGAGGTATAACTCTTGACAAAAGAAAGGATAACTGCCTCACCTTAAACAAAAAATTTCTCTGCAAGCTTGATGTTGACAGTTCAACAACAAGCGTGTGCAAGCGAGCTGTGTAAAGTCAGGGCATGTGTACACATGTGTAGACCTTATACAGGCCACATTTACTTCTTAAACTCTAAAAAATGAAAGGACAAGCAATCAAGCCCAGGCAGAGACTACTGGTACTGAGAACCAGAATCTCTTGAAGACTCAGACACTTACTTTGATAGAAAAAGAAAACAATTGAAGGAAAACTTCATAGAACAAACCAATCTGAGGTGAAACCTAAGCTATAGACTGCAAACAACAAAGACTTAGAATGAGTTCTAGAAAACCCCTGAGAAGGATTATTTCTGACAGGGGAGAGGATGACTACCTCTCTAGAAGAAATTTTCTGGAATCATACACGCAACTAACACTTCCTCAGCTAGCGTGTACACACGGGTTGTGGGAAGGTAGGGTGTGGGTACACGCATGCAGACCTTATACAAGCCGCGTGTACCTATGTGGCTCTCAAAAAAAAAATGCGGTCAATCAAATAAATAGAGATAACTGGTATGGAAGACCAGAATTTCTGTTAGCTCAGACTTTTGTAGAAACTTTAAAAACAAGGAATGAAACCAAATCTTAAAAATACCCAAGAAAAAATATCCCCATAAACCCTAGAGATCCCCAGTACGGTCATCAATTCTGTTGTGGGTGGGAAATCCCTCCTATGGACTAGCACTAAGGGTTTTTATCATGCATGCAGAAATGACCTAAAGATTCTTACTTCTTACCATCATCCCATGCCTAAACCCCCATTACTCATGTGTAAATAAAAGGCTCAAGAGACTAAGTTGACGTACCTTATTTTTCGTGTTCGATGTCAATCCCTTTTCATGCTTAGTTGTTCTTTGACTGCAACTCTCCTCGCAATGTTGACCTGCATTCACAAAAATACAAACAAAGAACTCCACATGAATTTGATCTATGAACTAATGGGTTAGAGATTTAATCAATCATACAATCAATATTCAAATAATGACAATCTCATATGGTGGGACGGGAAAAGAAATTATTTTATTAACTTCACAATGATACCTTACAATGATAAAGTTGGCTACTACTCCTCAATCCTGGTCCTGGGAACTTCTTCCACTATCTTCCAACTACTTTGCTCTATACTTCTCTTTGCACAAGGATGGCTAAAGGTTGGGACAAAGGGAATTCTCAATCGGGTATAGTTTCTTTACTATGATTTTCCTCCTTTCAAATGGGACCCCCACCCCTTCTTTTATAGGTTATAAGGAGCTAGGTATTTGGTCGAATGACCAACCATGTATGGTCGAAAGGTTTAGTTAAATTACCCAAATTTGTGTGTTCCATCAACAACTTTCCTTTTTTCATGCTTTTGTAGGTACACACAGGCTGTCTTGGGTCAGCTAGCGTGTACACGCGTGCAGTAATGGAGCAGGGCGCGTGGGCCTTTATAAAAGGGGTTTTTAAGAAGAGTTGTTCAGTAGTGTTTTGGCAAACAAGGAATCTAAGATGGCCTGATGCATGGTAAGCATGTCTGGTGCAAATTAGGGTTATAACAGTTAGTTACAAAGTTGTTAAGAGAGATTAGTTTAGTAATACCTTGAGAGACCGCACACTGAGTTGGTACATGAAGTTTGTTAAAGGAGTTGCACAACCTAAACCGATGAAAGATATCAATACTGCGATGAGTGAAGAATTCAATAAACCCAAGTCAAAGTCACAGTACATTACAGAACTAAAATAAATCAAGCAGAGAGTAGTTGAACCTGTTTGGGAGTTTGATCAGAGGTTTAAGACCTTGACAGGCCGTTTGATTTTTCAGATCCCAGATGAGCAAAACAAGGAATGGTTCATTTTTTCCCTCTTACCACACATCAGAGTTCCTCTGATGCAATATAAGGTTTCTTAGCAGGATGAGACACTGGAGCTCATCATGAAACTATAATCATGCCCTATGGGAGAATCCAACTCAGGTATGAGTCAAATTTTGAGTCAGCTAACTAGTTTATCTCTGCAGGTTGAAGATATGAAGAAAGATAAAAGAGAAGACATCTGGTGTATCAGATATAAGTCAGAGGGCCATGAAAAGGATCATTTTCTCCTATTTAATGAGTACTTGGCCTCTAGAGCTCTGATCCCTTTGAAGCAGGTTACTCTACCCTGGTGCGAGGTATGTAGAAATAAACATCGCCCTAGTGAATGTTATTACATGCAAAAATATGTCCAGACACCTACCAATCTTTACTGCACATTCTGTAAATCTGTGGGGCATGATGAGAAGTACTGTAGGGATTATGACCTCTTGCATGAAAGGTCAAGAGATACATATAGGATTCAAGGCGAAGTACAGCAGGAGGGAAATGTTGTGTAGATTAATTCTCTAAGAAGAGGAAAGTTCAACCCTCGCAGTGGATTCATAGGAAGAGGACGAGGAGGAGGCATGGGTCAAGTTCGAGTTCAGATCATTTTTTATAACTGTGCACAACCAGGCCACTTGGCAAGGGACTGTCAGAACCCTTGTACCACTTGCATCTACTGCAACTCATTTGAACATGTTATTGAAAATTGTTCAGTATTGTTAGACAAACTTCAAGAGAGACAAGGAGGAAACTAGAAAGTACAACTAATATTAGCAGAACCTCACGGAGAGGATCCTAGAGTCATTTTTATCACTAGAGGAGGAGTTGTTACAGGAGAAGACAGAGTGACCCTATGGAAGACTACAGAAGAATCAAGGGTCAGAAGAGCTGCAGAGAAGACACAAGTGTTTGATCCGAGGAAAGAAAAGCAGATGTTTGAAGAAGAAACAAGACAATTTGGAAGAGATCAGGATTCTTCATCAAAGACACAACCAGAAGTGAGAGAATGTGGAATTCCTTTGGAATTTGATCAGTCTATCTCACTCAGAGAAGGAAAAGAGGTAAGCAATCTTATGTAATTCTTATGTACTTGCATTAATTTGATTAAGGATGAAAACGTTGTGCAAGAATTACAATACTTGATCAAACAATATGAGATAGGGAGGGTAGATCCTCTGTTGAATAAAGCAGTACATCAAGTATCTAGGAAGAGAAGGAAAAATAAGGAACTACACCTTAATGCTCACATTGGAGACTATGACATAGATTATGTGGTCCTCGACTTAGGATCAAAATTCAATGTTATGACGAAGAAGACCTGGGCACTGATGGGAAAACCTAATTTTATTTACTCCCCTATCAAGCTTAGGATGACTAATCAGCAGGCAGTAAGCCCCTTTGGAATACTAGAGAATGTCCCTATGGACATCGACGGGGTAAGGATGTCTACGGACTTTGAGGTGATTGAGATAGTTGATGACAGTTGTCTGTATCCTGCGTTGTTGGACATCGATTAGGATTTCAACAATTCGACTGTGGTTGACTTAAAGAAAAGAGGAATGAAATTTGAAGGTGATGGCCTTAGGGTCATTGCACCTCTTTATCCTGATGAAGGTCACGGATACACAGAACCCATCAGAGAAGAAGACTGCGCATACGACATAGAGAATATATATAAATTGAAAGAAAGGCAACAGGATTACAATAATCTTACTGAAGATGGGAATTTAAGATGGAAAAGTGACAACGCATGCTCTTCAGATTTGGAAGAAGCACTAGAGAATTGGAAGAAAAAAATTTATGAATTTTTTGCACAGAGGTGTGCCAGATTAACCAAGGAAGTTCGTTGGATTGGAATAGAAGTAAGTAATCTGCCCACATTTGATGGTTTAAATCATTTAGAAACTTTCTTACTGGAATTTGAATAAATTGTACCAGTACAACAGAGATTGTTGGCACTATATGAATTCTTGAAAGCAACGCCAACAAGATGGTTGGGGACACACAAAAAGAACATCGCGGAGTGGGTGAAATGTCGCACTTTGATGACAGTACGCTTTTCAGACCAAGTAGAAGAGTGTGAAGTTTGATACACAGGTCAGAGCTACCCAAAGGACTATGTGCGAAGTTGTGAGGAAGCCTGGAGCAACATTCCTCAATAATAGTGGGGGCATAAATTCATTAACACTTTGGACACAACGCCTATCAATTGGTATCTTCAATAAGAACTGTGCCTCACCACTTCAGATTGGTATGGTATGACTCAGAACTTTGTAGCTACATTTTTATTTGAGAGTCAGTATCCCATAGTAGATCAATATTTACAATTTGTAAGACAAAAAGTCTTTGAGGAGGCACCTAACCTCCCTTTGGATCAAGAAGAATATGAATGGACTGCACCTCTTCAGAAATTGCAAGGTTGTTACAATATCAATGTTGATGAAGACGATGATCCTAGGAATGTGAACATCGTAGAAACTGAAGGAAAGAGAGACATAGAAGGACTAGGAGTTGAACTACCTTTCATTGGACAGCCAATTAAAATCAAGAAAGTTAACATTGGAACAGAGCTAGCACCTAATATCCCAAACATTGGAGATTATTGGGATGATGCCACTATTGACAAGATCACAGAACTACTGCATGAATATCAGGACTTGTTTCCAACCAAGTTGTTAAGCCCTAATATTGGCTCATTACCCCTTAATTGGGGCATATTAGATTAGTAATGCTATTTTATTTATGTCGTCTTTAGGCCATTAGTTGTAATTTAGATTAGTAATG
>JZKD02S0221441.1:669071-698398 GCA_000966675.3 Picea glauca
TTGAGTACTTTTCCTGAGGTTTTTCTATGCTATATTGAAGTTTGGTTCTTAACAAAAACACCATCACTTAAATTATTTTTATTTTTAACTTTATAAAAAAATGCTCAATAAGTCAACATTAAAATATAACACATTTAAGTGACTTTTTCCTAAATAAACTTTAGGAAAGAGATTAACACATCAACTTGGATAAGTTTCATTTTTCTCTACCATGCTAGGACGCCACACATGGAAGAAGACCTTCTGAGCTACACTTCTCAACAAAAATATAATTACCAACTTAACGAGAATTCTACAAATTTTTGGTTTATTGGGGGGTCACATTTTTTACCCCGTTTTTTAAAATGATGTTATCGGTAGCACCCCTTTCCCTTTTTAGGTGGTTTTTCGATATTTTAAATTTTATGATCCAGATGTTTGCACTTTTTTTTAAATGTTTATTTTTCATCTATTTTCAATTTTATTTTATTTTTAATTCAACAATGGTTTTAGTCATTTTTTTGTGCTTCTTTCAATTTTAAAAATATTTTTTACCATTAATTTTTTTTTAATTAATATTTTTCATATAATTGTGTCTCCTTAATTAATGTATAGTTCCATACTTTTAAATATAGTGGAAAACGTCATTTTTAATACATTGTTTACATTTACTTCAATACATAGAAAATAATTTTAGTTAAATAACATTATTTTTGAATATTTAGTAAAAAATATATACATTTTACAACCATATATAATTAAAAACCTATACATTTTGGTGCCTATTCGTTTAAAATAACATGTCAAATAAAGAATTTTTATGGACATAATTTTACAACCATATATAATTAAAAACATATACATTTTGGTACCTATTCGTTTAAAATAACATGTCAAATAAAGAATTTTTATGGACATAATTGAACAAAAAAATTTTGAAAATTTTGTAAAAAAAAATAGCATTTTTTCCATATTTTTATACATTTGAAGTAAAAAATTAACAACACTTAATAAAATTTTCCCTAGTATAGTGATTCACATACAATTAAAAATATAAAAAAAAAACAATAAAAAAGATTCATCATAAAACAATAGATACATTCATTCTTATTTTAAAATCTGAAAGTCAAAACATTATAGTTATAGCTCATCAAAAATTTGCAAAATTGAGCATCGTCTTCAAGGACATTTTAAAACTAATCAACAATATCATATATCTCAAATTCATCATTCTCAATAGACAGATTATCATCTTCTTCGACATCATTTTTTGCTTCCATTGTGTCATTTTGTTCTTCCATTGTGTCATTTTATTCTTCCATTGGATCTTTGATATCTGCAAGTTCTCCAAAGTGATCATTTGCAATCAACATCCTAATGGTACTTGAGGTTCCTTTGACATTTTTTCCTCCTTTGATTCACTACAATTTCATTTCTTCAAGCCAACTTCTTGCATTTCATCTGGAAGAGTTGGAATAGCAATAATTCTTTGTTTAATAAAACCACACTGTATTGGGTTACTTTCAATGGCTATGCAATTTCTTCATTTCCGTAAGCAACAAGCTAATGTTGTACCTAATCACCAAATAAATAATAAATAATGAAGTTAAATACTGTAAAAAGACATAAATTAAAAATAATATAAGATTAAAGTATGATTTCATAAATGTCAGATCATAATTCTTATCTAAACCAGAGAAAAAATCAAAAACTCAATCTCCTTCATTTGAAAATGTATCTATAAGATAATTAATTAATGTTTGTGGTTTTTTATAAATGTTAACCATCTCTCAATTTCAAGTATTTTTCCTTGTATGTTAGTTTTCTAACCACAACATTGTAAACCAATAAACTACTAGGTTTTTTTCCATCCTTTACATTGAAAGTAACAGAATTATAAGAATAATCTTTTGTCTAGGTTGAAAGATGTATACTCTCAAAATCATGTTTAAATGGTTCTCTATTGGAGATCTGAATATTAGGATTGTACCTGTAACACAAATAAATGCAAATTCAATTAATTTTTGAATTAATAAAATTGATTTCTAATCTTAATTGCTAAACATACACTTTCAATATCTTACCAAATAAGTTGCATCATTGTCTTTTCTTTTCCCTTGAAGTTTGATTGTACTAATCATTGTTGTGTGTTTGAATGAAAAACCAAAAATCTCCAAAATGGTGATGTTGTGACTTCCATAAATCTCATAACCACTTTATTGAAAGTTTGGTATGTATAAGACTCAATATCATATCCAGTATTTTGGATATTATAACCATGAGGGATATCCGCAATAACTAGGGAGTATTCTATTTTAGGAACAATATTTTCAAATTGTTCATAATCACCTAATAGCTCTTTATATTGAACATTGTTGAGCCCATTCCAAATGTAGTGATCAACGGTGTCATCAAGTTCGACAGTTTGAACACGTCTTCTTCTTTCTCTTTCAAACTTGGTTTTTTAATAAAACTTTTGAAGGTTTCAGGTACTCCATCTGCATTCCTCTTTGGCATATTTAATGAAATAGACAAACATATAGTTATATATCTATAACTATTAAAATAGAAATAAATTAACCTACAAACGAATAATATGAATGTAATAAATCAACATACATTTTTTAATACAACAAAAAATGGTTTCAATACTACTGTAGAGCTTAAATCTGGATAGTTGAGTTTAACATGATCTCAACTTTCCTCATTCAACATCTTAACCATTTCCTCTTGTTGTATTCTCATATACACCTTGTGACTAAATAAAATAAATAAATAATGTTATACTGATATATATAATAAAATACTTAGAACATAAATAAAAATAATTCAACAAACTTATTTTTTAAATTGATCATACATTTATTCCATTGATAATTCACTATACCTTACATGTGATAATATAGCTATAATAAGTTTCTCATCCTTCACTCCTTGTGTCATTCTCCAAGGTGTTGTAGTCATATCTTCTGACAGATTTTTAATTTCAGAACCTGTCTTACTTGTGCTACATATTAATGGTTTAGCCTTCTTAACTCTCTAGTTTTTTATACTAATATTTCCCCATAGGCTGAAGATCTCATCTATCAAATATCATATTTGTTCAAATCTAAATCTCAATTGAAAATAGTTATCCATAGCTCTAAATACATCACTTCCTTTGCGATTTTTTTCTTTTTCATTTTCATTATCAATTGGGAAGCTTATTTCCATACAACATTGCTTCTGAAACTTGGCATCAACATTTGATCTCTCCCCACGACATATTTCAGAAAAACTCATTATGGATCAATTTCACTCTTTGAATGAAAGTCATGGATATTTTGTACTCATTATCTGTGTTATGATCCCATGCCAATAAATTTGTTTCTGAATCTGTTAAACCAGCATAAATTATGCATTTGACGGTCTCAAAAATAGGATTATTGGGATATTTTTGCATCAATTATATTTTAGCCTCTGCGGAATGATTTCCTCCAATCACATAATATTTGTAGTCAACACATTTTGATCTATCAAATTCATCACACCTAGGAACTTCCATTGGGTCAACAAGAACTAGGTAATCAACTACATGTGCATATGGATTGTACCTAATCAATGCTTTCAAATTGTGAATATACAAGTGATGTGGTTTTCTAATTTGATATTTTCCTTTCCATTCTGTGGGTTTATAAAGATGTTTCATATTCAACTGAAATATATGAGCATCATCAACTAAGTTTGTCATCCTCAATCTATTTCGAATGACATTTTGTATTGTTTTCATAATATCATCATCTAGATCAGAACCTAGTGTTATTATTTCTTTGCTACCTTTAGGACTTTCATTATAATATTCAACACTAATGATGGATTCATCATCAACAACATTTGTTTTCTTCCTCTTATGGTTTAAATGGGTTTCATCTAAATCAATGATTTATTCATAATCAATAGGAATGGAATCATCATCGGTCATTGCTCTTTTACATTTCTCTTGTTTATTCTTTTTGCGAGGAGTGATAACCTCATTAGGAGTAATCTCAACAAAATCTTCATTTGGAGTTTCCTCATTTTTAAATGTAACATTTTTAGGATTTATAGAATGAGGATTTTTTTTTCTTCTTTCATGTTCTTCTATGTCTACTCTTGCATCTTCAACCTCTATTACTTTTTTTTTCCCTTCCGTCTTGTGTTTGTCAATATCAAAAGCATTGATGACATACATGATATTTTTATTTGTAGAGTAAATCCCCACTAACATATGTGAAAGTCATTCAATAAAATCATGTAAAAATAAAATATAACATTTTTGTGTTAAATAAAATTAAAAAATTAACATAATACTAAAAATTATAAAGGATACAAAAATAAAAATAAAAATAAACTTACATTGTCTTTTTCAATGTCATCAATGATGGATGCACATAATTCTGTAAAAAATGCATCACTGTTATAATTGCTCAATTTCAAACAATATATAATCTTGATATAATTCTTGGCTCGTTTGACGAGTACATAAACAATATCTGTGTCTGGCACCAAACATATAGCTCGTAACAAGCCAAGTGCATGATAATTTCCTTGCACATGTTCAAACTTGGCACAATACAAATATAGATGTTCTTCATTGTTTCATTGCTTGTATTTAACAAACCAAGAATATTTCAGTTTGTTTTCACCTTATACAAATTTCCACTATCTAACATTCTGCATTTCCCTTGACAGCTTAGGTGTTGTGCTATGAATTTGTTGCCTAGCATTCATGGAGGTCCCAGTTACAATTTTGGATGCCATTATTGCATGTCGTGATCCAGATACATTCACAGATAATATATTTCCTGTCATTTTTCCTATATGAAAAAACAATTAGGCCTTCTACACTATAATAAATTAAAAAAAACATTGGTTATAACAACTAAGTTAAAAAAAAAATGATCCATGGAGTCATTGGGGCGATGTCGGGACCAAGCCTTGGCTTACGAGGCTAAGGCGATGTCAGGAATCACCCCAGCTACCCTCGTGGCCATCCCCCCCCCCTTTGCGGAACCGTGATTTTATCGTGGGGTTGGGGGGTTGTCGACATCGCCCCAACCCCCCTCGACCAAGTCACATTCCTATCGCCCCAGCCCCTGTGGCCAATTCCTGAGTGGGCCCAGGGCACGGGATTGAGCATCACCCCAGCCTCCCAATGACCAATGCACAGTCACATGCCTTGGGCACTCACGGGGCTTAGTCACAGGGCCTGGGACAATGGGACTGTGACTTGGTCTCGAGGGGCCAGCCCTGTAGTCAAACCCTGGGTGCGCTCAGAGCTTGGTCCTAGCCCCGTGGCCAATCCCTTGGCGCGGGACTGGGCCTTGGTCGCAGGGGGCTAGGGAAATACCAGGCATCACCCCAACCCCGTGGCCAAGCCCCATAGGCCAAACCACGGTCTTGCGTGGGAGGGGCATTCCGCCCACTGGCCAATGTGAAACAAAACTATAAAATGTTCACTAAAAAACAATAAAAAGTGTAAATCTAAAAAAAATAACTATACCTAAATTTTCCTTTTTTTCTTCTTTTTTTTCGAAAAATCCAAAAACAATTGTTAAAATTTCTTTGAATAGGTCATTCTTTTAAAAGTCGTGATTTTTAAGAAAAAATTAAAAAACATCTAAAAGAAACTTAGAGTTTTTTATAATTTGCGCATGAAAAATCTTATGTGATTCAAAGATGATCTTATAAATGTTTTTTTTGGTAAATGGTAAGAATATAAAAAATAACTAACCTCTGAAATGTTAGATTCTTATTGAATATCTTATCGATGTTTCTCCCTTGTAGATTGTTCCAAATTATTTAAAAAATGTTGTTCAATATTTCACGCAATGTAAAAAGACAAAACAAGACTGTGTATATATAACACAGATGATATTAATTATTGTTAAGTATAAAGAATGTGGGATAAATAAAAATGAAGAAGATTGTCTACATATATACCATATATACCTAAAATTATATGGATCATCCCTAAGTTTAATGAATGTGGGATAAATAAACAAACATGAAAAATATTGTAATTAACAAGTAAATAACAAAATAAAAGAGTAAAAGATGTTTCTAATTTTGAAGGGAAAATAATAAAGAGAACAAATTGGGAGGGGAATTTTGGAGATAAAATTTGAAGGGGAAATTTTGGATGAAATATTTTTGGGGGGGAGTTCATTCTGCAAGTTATAATATTTTCATTGGGAGGGTGAGCATTTGTATCATTTTATGTTCTTAGGGAGAATTGATGGCTTCATCAAATAAAGAAGATTTTATTTCTGAGGCATCAACAAATTGTTTGCAAACCTCTTCTTTTGGGACTAGCAAATGCAATGGTAATGTTTGTAATGTAAATGAGACATCATATTTTTCATCTTGTCAGAAGTTTGATCATAATGCAAGCAATGTTATTCAGCATGTTCCTTAGGAAAGTCCTAAATCAGACGACTATGAAGGCAACAATGATAAAGAGAACGAACATTATGGTGGTCAATCTATTCAGTAGTTTAATAGTATTGAAAATAATCAAAATGTAGGTCGAAGTGGATACTATGATCACAATTTAAATGATTGGGATGATCATTTTCATCCAAGTGAAGATTTTCAAGGTACCGATGAAAATTCTCAAGGCACCAATAAATATGATGAAGAATTTATCTCAAGTGGAAATTTTAAAAGTAATGATGATGATTATGGCAATGGTGAACACTCTTTTCCTATTGGGGAATTTAAATGCAGCAATGTTGGTGATGGTGATTTTCTTCCAAGTGAGAATTTTCAAGGTACCGATGAGGATGATGAAGATTTTCCTCCAAGTGAGGATTTTAAGGCAATAACAAGGATGATGAAGAATTTGCCTCAAGTAGGGATTTTCAAATTAGTGAAGATGATTATGCCATTGGTGGACACTCTTTCCTGATTGGGGAATTTAAAGGAAACAATGTTGATGATAATGATTTTTCTCTAAGTGAGGATTTTCAAGATACTGATGAATATTTTCAAGGCACTAAGAAGGATGATGAAGAATTTCCCTCAAGTGAGGATTTTAAAAGCAGTGAATATGTTGATGATTATTTTCCTCCAAATGAGGATTTTCAAGGTACTAATGATGATGATGGAATTTTTTCTCCAAGTGAAGATCAAGTAATTCCATTGATAGTCTTAAGGGTGATGATAATTTCCCTTCAAGTGAATATTTTCATGGAAGATCCAATGACATTGGTGAAGATGGTAATCATTTTTCTAGTGAGTTTGATATTCCTATTATCAATGAGGTTATCAATGAATATAATGATAGACCTAAGAATGAAGATCATGTTCTCAATCATTCAGCTGCAACAAATCAAGGTGATCATCATTCTCGTGTCCAGTGTCCTGAAAATATTTTGCTTGATATTTTTTATGCTGATAAGGAAATTTCTTCTAATGATGACGATGAAATAATGGAGACATTGCGAAGAAACATTGTGTCTAGGACCAGGACTAGACATTTTTATGTCAATCCAAATCATTCTAGTTATACAAGGTCTAGGAAAGAATTTCTCACTAAATCAGTTTCCATAAGTGAATTAATTTCAAGTGAATCTTGTCAAAAGAATTGTTTGAAAGGCATGGACTACATGTATGTTTTGAATAAAAGGAATACATATTTTTCAATGAATAAGATGTATAAATTTAATGACAAAATTAGCACAATAAATTATGTCATACACTTAGCAACCTAAATATTTATGTGTTATATTAACATATGAGATGAATCCACATTCAGATAAATATCTTAAGAATAAACACACATTACTAAGTACATTTGCAGCAGAAAACAACAATGAATAGTAAACACAAATCCATGGGCATACTCAGAAATTTAGGCAACCAACCAGGGAAAACCCCAAATCTCCTTTTCAAGCTAACTCAGAAAATTCTCTCAAAAACATGTCTTGCACACTGCCCTAGGCGCACTCTTATAACCTGAAAATGACTTTTCACATCTAAATGTCTTTTCACCTTCCCCATCCCTAGATCTAATGGCCAAGATCTAATCTTATATTTACAATATCAAGGGACATGATTCATTCCCTCCAAAATAAATCACTTAAAATATTAAAGTACAATTTCACTTTATAACATAAGTGAACTTTATGAAATAAAGTCACTTTAATATTAGAAGATTACTTTACAAAAATCCACTTTATTACAACTTTATAAAAAACTATTACAAAGCCAAGTGCCTAGCAGTGTAAATGTGAGGTTAATCCCGCATACAAGATACAACATGCAGAGTACCACCCGAGCTACCAAAATATAACACTCCCTCTTAGTGATGGGATGTACTCGATGCCATCACCATCATCTGGTCCCATCACATTGTTCGCAATAGGAGATCCCTCTGAACCTAGAGCCAACCTCAATACCTGCAGAGAACTCGAACCAGAAGACATCCTCCTAAAATATACCCTAAACCCTAAGCTCCTCGGAGAGTCCATCCTCCCACTCTAAGCTTTTGTTCGCTCACACCAGTTGATCCTCATGTCGGTGCTCTGAAGAGACTCCCTCTCTTACCTCTGAATGCAAGATTGAACCCTTGGTACCATTGTAGTATCAGGAGCCTCCTGCTCCTCATCTGACTTTGAATCATAACATATAGGTTGTCCTCTCATCATGTACAACCTATCCATCCGATCACCAATAAACTATGGTTCTACCGGATCCACTCCCTCCCTGTAAATAAATACATGTCCCCTCTTGAACAATGTAGAATATCCAACATCTCCCAAGGTTGAGACCGAGATCAAATTAACTCTCAACCCTGAAACAAACAGAACTCCATAAACCTCCAGGAGTCCTCCATACTCGAGTCGGAAATCTATTCCTTCCAAATCCACGTACAGTGTGTGCCATACCTATTTCACTCTCCACCAACTGACCAAGACCTATCTCCATGATACTGAGGAATATACGCCATATTCATGTCATGTGACAAGAGGATCCACTATCAAGAATCCATCTATTGTCATGAACAAATACAACACTACCGACACTGGATAATAGAGTGACAAAAGATAATTCCATTTCAAACTTAGATGAAAAGTCCTCCATAGTTTTTTTTGTTGGTGTATCAGGCCCCTCATGTTCTTTCCTCTTCTTCTTGTTCTCAAGACACTGAGAAGCAAGGTGCCTCAATTGGTTACAACAGTAACATCTGAATTTACTCAAGTCCTTCCCATAACTCCCTTTCTTCTTCCCCTTTCCCTTTTGTCGCAAGAGAAACATCCTCATCACCTTTGTCTTCCTTTTGTCCACTACTTTCAAATCTCATCAGGATCTCCTCCTGAGTGAAGTCGTCCCACAATCTACTCCAATCTGGAAAATTATCCCAACCCACCACGCCTCCTTTGTGAAGCCTTTCAACGATATCCTTCCCAACTCGGGTTCTGAGATAACCTCCCCTATTGCAGTGAACTCGTCCTTGATCTGAGTTATCTAGGTAAGATAGGATGCAACACCCTCACCCTTAGCGATCTTCGTGTCATGCAGTTTATCCTTCAATGTCATCTTCTAGTTTTCATTCTTAGCCTCATATAAATTTTTCAATGTCTCCCAAATATCATATGTTGAATTCTTCTCATCCAGATGTGGAATGAGTGGGTCCTTCACTCCATCCAGAATGATCCTCTATGATTTGGCCTCATTTACCTCATGCAAATCCAAGGTAATAGGATCTGTTGTGGGAGCGCAAGCTCTAATACCATGTAGAAATTTAATGACAAAATTAGCAAAATAAATTATGCCATACACTTAGAAACCTAAAGATTTATGTCTTATATTAACATTTGAGATGAATCCACATTCAGATAAATATATTAAACAGAAACACACATTACTAAGTACATTTGCAGCAGAAAAAAACAATGAACAATAGTCACAAATCCATGTGCATGCTTAGAAATTTAGGCAACCATGGAAAACCCCAAATCTCTTCTTCAAGCTAACTAAGAAAATTATCTCAAAAACATGTCTTACACATTTCCCTAGGTACACTCTTATAACATGAAAATGATTTTTCACATCTAAATGTATTTTTACATTCCTCGTCCCTAGATCTAATCTTGTCTTTACAAGATCAAGGGACAAGATTCATTCCCTCCAAAATAAATCACTTAAAATATTAAAGTACAATTTCACTTTATAAAATAAGTGAACTTTATGAAATAAAGTCAATTTAATATTAGAATATTACTTTACAAAAAGTCACTTTAATAAAAGAGCCATTTTATTACAACTTTATAAAAACTTATTACAAAGTCAAGTGCCTAGCAGTGTAAATGGTCACTCTCGCATATAAGACACAACATGCAGACTACCTTCCGAGATACCAAAAGCTAACATAAGAGCATGCAAAATTCATATTTGATGAGATGCATGATATCCACCAAGACAGTATATGATTATCTCATTGGAAATCTTTTACTTTCCAGAAAGGCTTTCAACAAAACTCAATTGGTAATCTTCATCTATAAAGAATCCAAACAAGGTTGGAAAACGATCCTTCATTTTATTCAAAGGTACATCATGGACGAGAGTGTGGACCATTAAAAAACACTACATTGTCATGGATGTGTGACTTCTTTTCCAAACATGGAGAGTGTATGTCAGATAGAGACACAATACATATTCCATATAATTTCTCAAGGAGGAAAATATACAACTTGTACAAACGATATGTTGAAGGTATTGAAGGAAATGGTAATTTTATTACATATGCTTATTTTACAAGAATATGGAAGAAACAATTCAACAATACTTGTATCCCTAAGAAGTCAAGGATGGGGATTTGCAGTATATGTGCTACTCTTAAATCAAGAAGAGATAAATAGGAAGGGGTATAAAGAGATATGTATTTACTATTTTTTTTTTCAATTGGATAGTTATCAACTATGAAAACATATGATCAATATTTTCATTTTATGTCATGTGCAGATTCCATAGTCAAAGCACATCAAGAACATCGGAGTCAACAATCAAGTGAAAGAAAAACATTGTACAAACATCGGAAGAAGTGTTTTGATGCTCCAAACAAATATTTAGGTATGATAATTGATGGCATGGACCAGAAGAAAACACTTCTACCACATTTTGTCCATACACCAAAACATATACAGGAAGAAATTTTCATTCAGTTTCACTTGGTTGGTTGTATGGTTTTCAATGGAAAAATGTGTCCAAGGGTTTACTTCAAAGCTCCAAATATTCATAATGATGCAAATTTGACCAACACCATAATTTATCATGTGCTCACTCACTGGTTTGGCAATATTCCTTGAGTTCTCTATCTACTGTTAGACAACACTAGTCGTGAAAATAAAAATCAAATTGTGTTTGGATATCTAAGCATGTTTGTTGAACTGGGAATCTTAAAAATGTGAAAGTCGGTTTCCTTCTTGTTGGACAGGCTCATGATCATATTGATCAAATGTTCAATAGTTTTTCAGTAACATTGAAGAGGAAAAATGTTGGAAGCCTACTATCATTGATTTAATGTATTAATAAAGCATACATTCCATAACTTTTTTTCATATATTAGAAGAAACTATTGACATGCGAATATTTATTCATGGATTGCATCGTAAAGAAAAATTTATTGAGAAGCTTAATGCAATTAGCTTCCAACAACAATTTTCTTTCAAAATAGTTGATGGGAAAACACTTATATGGGGAAAGAAGTATTCAACTACTACAAAATGGGGGCCTTCATCAAGTTTATCATTTTTTAAGTTCGCTCTAGATCATTCAATATTTGCATCAAAGTTATTTTTATTACAATCGGTTGTTGAAATCCATAATGCACGGAGGCGTAATAGATATGTAGAATACTCTGAATGCCTAGAAGAAACAAAAAAATACATTAAAGGTACACAACATGTATGCAATAGGTACACACCCATTCAATGGTGTGTACAAGCCAGAGATGGTGGTTGAAAAACATGTCAATAGAAAGAGAAAAATAAAGAGTCAAAATACAACTCGTCATCGCACCGACCTCTTAAAATTAGAGGATGTTGACATACTTGTTTATGACTTCAATTTGACAAAGAGAGGAACTCTTCGCTCCAAGACAACAGAGATTATTAAGAAGTTGTTGCCACAAAAAATAACTGCAAGATGGGAGTCTGTTAAACCTAGTCATAGATCTAAAAGGATTTTGACATCTGAAATGTTCGGCATGCATGTAGACTTAGATGGTGCATCCATCGACACTAGAGAAGAGTATGGATCATTCACATATTCATCCTATCATTCATCTGAAAACAATGTAGACTCTGATGGTATTTCAGAATCCATATGCCAATCTAAATAAGTGTATGAAACATTTTATGTTATTTTTATCCATGTGATGTTTGTATGGTAACTAGAAATGAGCATTGAACTCACATATGATCTTACATGAAATTATGAATCATTTCTATGTTTTATGAATTATATGTTTTGATTATGGAGAATATAATAAAATTTATTAGCTCATATGTTTTGATTATGGAGAATATAATAAAATTTCTTAGCTCATATGTTTTGAATATCGACAATGTAACAATACTTTTAAAAAATAATTTATGTTTCATTCAATGTAACTTGTATTTGTTTTTTTTATAAAAGTAAAAAAATATTAAAAAGTGATGTTGAATTTTTAAAGTATAGGATGATATTTTCATGGAATTATGTATTATCTTATACTTTCAGTGATAAAGATTTTAAAAGTAAGCATTTAAGGGTTGATTTTATGATTTTGTTTACAGTAATGATAATTTCTTTTACCACTTTAAAAAAATGTGTCATTTTAATACCGCAATTTTAGAATGGGTGCTACCGATAGCTGTTCTTTTCAATTTGATGGTTGATTTTGAGGTTTTGGTTTTAATGGTACCAACTGCTAGAAATATGATTTCAAATTATCTATAATTTTAATGTTTTGAAAAAAACATTTTTCTTTATGTAACATCATTTTTTTATTTAGGTGTTGATTTTAAGGTTTATCTGAGCTATTGTGTGAATTTTGAATGCCATGCTTGAAAAATGTTGCAATTTTCACCCCGTTTGAAAAAATGGCGTTATCGGTAGCACCACTGTGTTATTTGGGGTTGATTTTCATGTTTTTTATGCAAAAATATGGGTTTTTTGGGCCAAAGTTCTCGTTTTGAGGTCGCAGATCTCGTTAAGTCGGTAAATTTGTTCAAAGTGGAGCTAATCTTACTTCTAACATACCTATGGGAAGCCCAACTTTCCCAAGAAAGGGAAATATGATGAATGGAGCATTTTCTCTATTTTTTTATGTTCTAATGGGCTTCCATGAAAACCTTGGTTTTCAAACAAACACTTATTTTGTGCCTGGTAGTGGTTACATGACAAGTAATTCTTTCATGAGTACCAACTAAATGACACGACAAGCTCCCTAAAATTGGAACTCTTTGGCTCAAATGAAACAGTATTTTCTAGTGACATTGAATTTTCCAGATTTGACGAAGATTACTAATGACTCGGTGCCACATATCCCAAACTGGGCCTCAGTCCCCACTAAACAACCTTTAGACATTCTGAAGTTTGAAGGGAAAGCTAGAGAAGACCATGTGCACCAAGTGATGACATTCCATCTTTGGTGTTCTTTGAACTCACTAACGGATGACTCCATTAGACTTAGAATTTTCTAGCATACCTTGATTGATGTGGCTATGAAATGGTACATTGAGCTCCTGTGAGCTTCATTTCACAACTTTGATGCTTTAGCATTAACATTCTTGAATCATTTCAACTGGGTATTCACTATGAGACAAGGACTAAGCTCTTTACCTCATTCTAACAAGACACATCCACTCATATCTCAAACCACATCCAAGAGTGGTGAAGGAGACATTGAATGATTAAATCCCAAATCCTTGATGAGTTCTTCCTGGATTGGTTTCTGAAATATTTATTGCCATATATCACCAAGGGTGTCACTCTATTAGGGGACGACCAAACAGAAAGCTATATTTAGAGCCCAACATTTGGATTTGATTTATTCTCAGTCCAAGGTTCTTTATGAGATTTTTCCAAACGCACCGAGGAAAAAAATATATCCCTCCAAGTCTAAACATGGCATGCATGTTGATGGTGTGATCGATTCTTTGGAAAATTGTTGTAGAGAATCAAGTTTTGAACCAGATGAAACAAATGTCTTTGTATTCTAATTTTCTTGTGGCTGCACAAGATGCTCCTAGTAGCTCTAGTCCCATTCAATCCTACGATATCCACATTGTTCAAACATATAACCTAAAGAGAAACTAGCAACCCGAAGGAAAGAAGAAAAACAAAAACAAGAAAGGGGTCAACGAGAATAATGTGAAGAATAACAATGCTAGTAGGGGTAAGAAGAAGAAGAAGAAGAAGAAGGTGAAGTTTCCATGCAATCTTTGTAAGGACAACCATCCTACTCACCAATGTCCCAAGTTGGAGGAAGCCCGACGATTGTTGGCACATTAGGATGCTCACCAACAACCCGATGTCTTAACAAACCTTTTTCCTCCACAAGGTCACCAAATGGTTGTTGGAATCCCACAAGGGGAAAACCTGTCAAACATGTTCATGTGAAAACAAGACATAAATGTCCAGACTAGAACTCATAATTATGATGTCCCTAAGGCTTTATCTAACAGAAAAGAAGGGTCCATGTTCGATCTACCAAACCTTATTCACATAGAGAAATTGGCAATTGATGTGATGCCACACCTTCCAAAAGGTGTGTTGAAAAGGTCGATGCATAACCTAATTCTCGGGAAGCTCAAAACTATAGCATTATTAAATATCTGGCCCAAGATCCATGAGTTGTGTCTACCTTGGAGGTTCTCTAGAGCTACCCTATGCAATGAAAATAATTTCTATCAGTTATTAGCGCTTTTGATCCCATAGAATCTCAACTTATAACTTTCAACCTGGACAATTCAAAGTCGGGACTTCCCCACTATGTCACATTCCATATTCAAATTTCATCTCATGGAATAAACATCTTTAGGATTGTGGTAGACAAAGGAGCTTTCACTTGAGCAATGTCCTTGTCGTTTTGGTAATCCCTCGACTCCCCAAAGATAGTCCCTTCGAAAACGATGTTGAAATATTTTGATGGGCACTCATTCAGACCTCATGTGATCATCACATCATTCCTTATTCAACTAGGGGGTAAGATTGTGACCGTGCAGGTAGAGGTTGTCGATGCTCCTTTGGATTACAATCTCCTCTTATGTCATATTTGGACTTATGCTATGACAGTTGTGGTCTCTTTGATTTTGCAAATTATATGTTTCTCTCAGCAGGGAAAGATAGACCAGTGGTTTTCTTGTAAACCTGATCTAGCTTCTTCGTTGAGACCTAATGTTTCTTTCATGGATAATTCCACAAGGACTAGCAAGAATATGGATGTTGGGATGTACCCTGCACTGATGGGAACTTTTAACCTCCCTTCGCCCATATCATATATTGACTCTTCTCATGTGTATGTGATCTCATTGATCACTATGGACTCCACGGTTGTAGAAGTTTATTTTAAAACATCATATTTTGAAGACCCATGGGTAGTACCGGATCCTTCTATTTCAGCAAAGGAATACGAATATACAAGAGTGTTTATGCCTTTGTCTGCAAAAAAGAGTGCTTATCAAGCTATTCAAATGGCCTCTACAGACATTGACCACACTTCTTCATTAATGGAGGAGCATGACTAGTTCACTTTGCTCATGTGGGCCTTCGACCTTGCTTCTGTCATAGATTCCTTGGGCATGGATTTACCTTCTGATGAAGCCATATTGGAAGCTATGAGTTTCACTGAGAGACCTTGGAAGGACATGCATCACTAGTCATTTTTTCTTCTTGAGTTAAGAAAAATGGAAGTCAAAGAGAAGGGTATCATAACATCTATATAGTTTCATTGGTACGTGAGCCCCCTCTCTACACATGATGTCTATGTTGAGGGAAACATGACAAACATTTCAAAGGCTATACCAATTAACATCTCTAGGAAACCCAATATTTTCGAGAATGTATTGATTGGAGCAAACTTCTCTCTTTAGAAGGTTCAGACATATATGCTCTTTTCAAATACTATCATGACATTTTTGCTTGGACCTCTGAAGAAATGCAGAGGATAGATCCCACAATTATCGAGCATGAGATTAAAATGTATGAAAATGTGAAGCCTATTCGGCAAAAACTATGATCAGTTAACCCTCGTAAGGAGAATGCCATCAAGGAAGAGGTAGAAAAGCTACACAAGGATGCCTTTATCTGCATGATTCCCTTGACTGAATAGGTGTCTGATCTAGTCCATGTTAACAAGAAACAAGTGACCATTCATGTATGTATAGACTTTAGGGATTTGAATAAGGATTGTCCTAAGGACAACTACTCCACTCCATTCATCGATCAAATTATCAATGAGTGTGATGGAAGCGAAATATTCTCTTTTATGGATGGTTTTCCCAGTTATAATCAGATTCAAATATGTCTTGAAGACCAGCACAAGATTGTGTTTATCTTCCCTAGGGTACGTTTTTTTTTCATTTTTCTATGAGCAAGGTTAAGCATGAAGTTCATTCCATTTTAGCATTTGACTTAACCACAACCATTAATGTTGCATCAACCAAGATCACAAGAAGAAACACCATGCACAAGAACACAAAAAGTATCTTGGGAAACCCTTCTCAATAAGGGAAGAAAACCTAGCCAAAATCCTTTGTTATATTCTTCAAGAGAAAGACCTTCACCACCAATAAAACCTAGCACACAAGAGGGTGCTCAAACCCTAGAATACTAGCGCCCAAGAGAGGTGCGCACTTTTCCCAAGAAGGTGTACTTGTTGAAATTTCCAAACTCACATGAAAGATATGATTCCTCAATGGGGAATTTACCTTTACTTATACTAGACTGAACCTATCAATAGAAGTGTCTATTGGCACAGTAGGGCCGGCCTCTCTATCTTATAATATAATTAATATTAACCAGATTAATTATCTTTTAAATTAATTACCAGTGACATTAAGGTGGGGCCGACCTATACCCTTTACATTAGAATTAGGGTTACATATAGGTCTTACTCTTGAACAATATAGCAAGGGATCTTATACACCCACTAGTGCTCATCCACTAGGGGCACATCCATAGGGATGTCCATATCTTTGGCTCACTGCATTACACAGAAGAAACACTTCTTCACTAGTGCTCAGCCACTAGGATCACGTTCATCTGTGTTCATCCACAAGCACGTCCACTCAACAAATCTTCTTTCCCACTTCATTACACAGGAGATTCATCTAGAGTTTATCATCAACTCTCTACTCAGAGGAGGCTCATACATCATCTTCATTTATGTTCTCATGATGATGCACCCAGCACTTTTGGATTTCACACGTTCACCTTGTGCTCAACCATAGGCATGTCCAACTCTACAGATCTCCTTTCTCACTGCATTACACAGGAGAATCATCTAGAGTTCTTCTCAACTCTCTGTAAGGAGGAGGCCATCTCTATGTTCCAACTCTGTCTCAGATAGGAACCACACACCCCTCTCATGGGCTCTCTCTCAGGTTTGTGTCCTGGAGAATGTCTCGCATAGCTCCAATCATCAACACTCCCTCTCATCTAGGGAGGAATTCTTCATCATGCCAAGTCTCACATGAATGTAATTTGAAATTTGTCTTGGTTGTAGTCATCAACACTCCCTCTCAACTAGGGAGGTATTCTTCACCAAGTTAATTTGGTGAAGATGTCTGCAATCTGCTCATGTGTAGGAGGGTATTTCATGTGTACTATTTTCCTCTACATCATATCTCTAATATAATGATGTTTTATCTCAACATGTTTCGATTTATCATGAAACACGGGGTTCTCAAAGAGATTTACACACAGATCTAGTTATCATCATAGGATCCATCTCATGATCAAGTAAATCTTTCAGAAGCTTGTGAAGCCATACTACTCTGCACACTCAATGATACATACTCTGCTTATGTGGTATTCAAGGCCACAGAGATTTTGTTTCCTGTTGCACCAGGAAACCATGACAACTTTTATGGTAATACAACAATTGGATGTTCTCTTCCGGTCCACTGTACTCTCTACTCAATCTATATCTGCATATCATGAAAACTCAAGTTCACACTAGGGGCATATCTCAATATATGCTTTATTGTTATCAAGTGAGTTTGTCTCAGTTGACTCATGGATTGTATAAGCACATTCATTACAAGGCATGAATCAGATATGGTGTTAGCCAGATACATCAATGGTCCAATCAGCTGTGGATCACTCCCGTCTGAAGCATCATCATTCATTTTCTTCAAATCCATCACGGTGGTTTTGCATTCTGTCATACTAAAAAAATTTTAATACTCCCACTGTATATTTTCCTTGACTTAAGAAAATATCATTGGTCCTTTGTCATACTTCTTGTCCCAAGAAGTAGTGCATCATTCTCATATCCTTCATCTCAAAAAATCAGAAGTCAAAGCTTGATTGTTTTCAACAACAAGGCTTTCTGAATAAGTCATCAAAAACCATGCTCTCGTCACCAACACTATAGTAATATAGGCTTTGGATCAGCAATACTCTTTTTGAGACCCAAACTCATCAAGAATCCATTCATTTGATATAGTTTCCAACTCATGGATGGTAGTACGGATGGAATTGTATCGGTCTTATTAGATCAAGTGTCTCATCATAGACAACTCCCTATGTGTGTGAGGGTCCTCTAGTTTTGTATTTCTTGACACTTCTGTTAGTTTCATTCTTTCTCTTATAGATCTACTTGGAAGTTACCACAGACTTCCCTTCTGGTTTTTGAATAATATCTTATACACCATTCTTTAAGATACATTTGTATTCTTATGTTATGGCATCTTGCCATACTTATTTCTCTTTTTGTTTCTTCAATGAAGTGGATCATGACTGAAGGATAGATTTGAAAACTCTTTTTCTTTCTCAGGGTGTCCCTTGAGGGACTTGTATGCCTCTATGTCTTCTAGCAGAGTTTTGTTGATCCTAGGCATGCCTTTTATGCCCCACTATAATATCTCTGGTTATATCAACTGGAGTAGCTGAATTTGCTGGAATATTGTATGTCTTCCTATGGACTGCTAAGGATATTAACTATGTCTTCATTTTATTTTGTTTTTGACTCCCTCTGAGTCAAGCAACTCTCTCTGAAGTCTGAAGGAAGGGAACTTCCTTTATTTCTTTGTTAGATATATTTATGTCTTTTTTTCCAACATAATAATCAATCAAATACAGTTTGGACTCTCGTACTAGGGATAATGGTCCAAGTCTTTGAGGGCTCCCATACTAGGAATAATACCCTTCATTTATAAAAAAAACAAATGCAGTCAACTATAAAATTTGAGATCAATTGATTTACTTGGGTTTGTAGTCATGCTTATCTTAGAGGAAGTACTTCTCCTCTCTCTTATATTCATTCTTTTGAGATGGCTCTGGATCAATGTCAACAGTAGAAGCATATTTCCTTCCCTTCTTCCTGATTGGACAGTTTCTTTCACAGTTTCCATACTTGTCACGTCTAAAGCACTGAATTTCCGAAACATCTCTTCTTTGATTATAACTTGGGTTTGATGAAGACTTTTCATCTTTGAATGTTTGTCTGAAGTTTCTTTTGAATTTTTCTCCTTTCTTTGTATGAAGTGAAAGAGTGTGGTTTTCTTCTAGGGAGTCTTCCACTCTTCTATTTCTAAGTCTAAGTTCTTCTTGAATACAATATGTCCATAGATGATAAAAGGTTGGTAGACTTTCTCTTCCACTGATACTCTGAAGAAAAGGCTCCCAATGTTTTGGAAGGTTGTTGAGAGTGGTTAAGTCAATTTCTCTATCAGACATGATTTCTCCAATGGTTTCTAGTTGTTATTTAATCTCTGATATCTTCATAAAGAAGATAGCAAATGTGTCACTTTTTGTCATCTTGGTACTTTGAAGTTGAATTTTCAAGGTAAGAGCTCTGAGGGTGTTTTCACTTTCAAACATTTCTTTTAATGCTTCATACATATCATAAGTTGTCTTCAGGTTGGAAATACAAGGTAAGAGATGATCTCTTACTGAGTAGATGATTAATTTTCTTGCTTTGATATATTCTTCCTTTCTTATCTTCTTTTATACATCTGTAGTTGTGGCTGGTAAAGTTTTAGTTACCACATCCAAAAGGTCATCTTCTTCAAGGGTGACCTAAAGCCTTGATTTCCAGGAGTTGAAATTGTTTTCTCCATCAAGCCTATATTCTATTAAGTCTTTGTTCTTCATTTGTTTGGATTCTTCAAACTCTCACCAACTGGACTTGGAAAACCTGATGATTAGGTTGGATTAGTAACCTTGGATTTTGTTGGGCTTATGACTGCCAACAATCAACTTTGAGAATGTCACGAAAATTCTTGTTGAATTGGAAAACATTTCTTCAAGAAGTTTCAGATGTCTAAGATCAGGATTTTGTAGAAAATCTCGGCACCCTAGAAACCCTAGGGCCAAAAACTCAAAATCCTCAAAATTTTATTTTGAAGGTATCTGGAGATGCGCTGAGGAGGGCCATACAACTTGGTCCAAAAATTAGCTCCAACGTCTACTTATAAAGGGGTGAAAGGGCTGATCAAATGAGGGTCGTACGAATTTCTGTAGAAACCCTAGAGGACGTACGAAACTGCAAAAGGAGGACGGTTTAGCTGTTTGAATGCTTGTGCAGGGGTTCTTCAAGACCTATGCTCTGAAACCATGTTGATTTTTATATGAGCAAGGTTAAGAATGAATTTCATTCCATTTTAGCATTTGAATTAACCATAACCATTAATGTTGCAGCAACCAAGATCACAAGAAGAAACACCATGCACAAGAACACAAGAAGTATCCCGGGAAACCCTTCTCAACAAGGGAAGAAAACCCAGTTGAAATCCTTTGTTATATTATTCAAGAGAAGGACCTTCACCACCAATAAAATCTAGCACACAAGAGGGTGCTCAAACCCTAGAAGACTAGCGCCCAAGAGAGGTGTGCACTTTTCCAAGAAGGTGTACTTGTTGAAATTTCCAAACTCACATGAAAGATATGATTCCTCAATGTGGAATTTACCTTTACTTATACTAGACTTAACTTGTCAACAGAAGTGTCTATTCGCACAACAGGGCCGACCTCTCTATATTATAATATAATTAATATTAACCAGATTAATTATCTTTTACATTAATTACCAGACACATTAAGGTGGGGCCGACATGTACCCTTTACATTACAATTAGGGTTACAGGTAGGTCTGACTCTTGAACAATATAGCAAGGGATGTTATAAACTCACTAGTTCTCATCCACTAGGGGCACATCCATAGGGATGTCCATATCTCTGGCTCATTGCATTACACAGAAGAACCACTTCTTCACTAGTGTTCAGCCACTAGGATCACATTCACCTGTGCTCGTCCACATGCACGTCCACTCAACATATATCCTTTCCCATTGCATTACAAAGAAGAGTCATCTGGGGTTTCTCATCAACTCTCTGCTCAGAGGAGGCTCATACATCATCTTCATTTTTTTTTCTCGTGATGATGCACCCAGCACTTTGGGATTTCACACGTTCACCTTGTGCTCAACCACAGGCACGTCCAACTCTGCAGATCTCCTTTCTCAACATAAGAGAATCATCTATAGTTCTTCTCAACTCTCTGTAAGGATGAGGCCATCTCTATGTTCCAGCTATGTCTCAGATAGGAACCACACACCCCTCTTAGGGTCTCTCTCTCATGTTTGTGTCCTAGAGAAGGTCTCACATAGCTGCAATCATCAACACGTTTGTCTATCAAAAAATGTCTTTCGACCTTTAAAATGTTGGAGCCACTTTCTAGCAAGCCATGTTGTATGTGTTTCACAACATCAAACACATTATCGAATATTATCTTGATGATTTTGTTGCTCGTTCTCGTAAGAGGGAAAACCATCCGACACATATCTATGTAGTGATTGATATATGTCACTATTATAGGATTCGTTTGAATCCTCATAAATGCATATTTTGTGTTGTATCTAAGAGATTACTTGATTTTATCGTGTCCAAGCATGGGATTATGGTAGATATTTAAGATTGAAGCCATATTTTAGTTGTCTCCCTTGCGCAATATTCGCTAGCTACAAAGCCTTCAAGGGAAGGCAAAATTCTTACAATGATTCATCGTCAATTATGTCGAGGTGACAAAAGGTTTCATGTGCCTTCTGAATAATGGGGTCGCATTTGTGCGGGATGATTTTTCTTAGTGGTCATTCAACACTTTGAAAAAAGCATTGATGTCTACCCCATTGCTGAGTCCTCCCAACTTTAACAAAGATTTAATATTATACCTTACGGCATTTGAATAAACCATTGGTACTCCTCTATTATACCCTCTCTTTTTTTATAAAGGTGGTACTCCTCTATTTCTCACTCAAACAACAATAATATCAAGATTTCTAAGAATCCATTTTTTCGTTCATAAACATTAATGCGCACGAGTGGAACTGTAAAACTTCTAATACCCAGCACAATGATAATTTAGCCAATAGATTTTTAAGCCAGAAATTTATTTTCAAACTCATAAATTTAAATCTGATCTATGCTAAAATTATATCAGTTGAGTATACATGCATTCACAACGGAAAAATTAAAGAAAACACACACAATGACACCGTTGGTACCCTGGAAATCCCAGTGTGGGGAAAACTAGCAAAGGAGGGGCTTTTATTGAGGCTTCAGAGGTAAAATTATTACAACATAAATAAATACAAATTCTCACAACCTAGAAATGCTCCACTTCTTGAGTGTATGGCCCAACAGAGTCAGCTACTCAATGTTGTTGTCCGGCCCTGGTTTATTTCTCTAACGGTTGTTGTATGGTCTATGAATTGACCCTCTTGGATGTTGTAACTTTGTCCTTGTTTCTTCCCTCTTGATTTAGAGTTGTATGGACCAGGAACATTCCCCTTTAGTTCTTATTACACGATCCAGCTCACAGCAAAACTTTGTTGTATTGTACGGTCTTGTAGGTGGCCCCTTCTTGTTTCCAGGTCTGCCCATAAATCACCCTAAGCGTGTTATTCAACATAGCCAAAGCTTGACCTATCTCTCAAAGTAACTCAACCTATTCCAAGCCTCATGCGCCCTCCTTTTCCCGCCCTTCTCTTCTCAAGAATGAAGAATGAGGTGCCCAACACCCTCAACCTCCTTTATACCCAACCTCCCTCTCTTGTTTCCATGGGATTCATGCCCAGCAAAGACCCCAATGGTCTAGATTGAGGTGCCTCCTCTCGCTGGACCTCACACAACACTAAGGAAGTGCAACTTACTAGGCAGGGGCCCACTCAACACTAAGGTTGAGCGCTCTTCTTGACATTGCCCCACAATTCACTAAAAAATAGATTTATGCTCAACTCTGAAACATGACTTAGGCTAAGTTAAATTTGTTGATTTGGGTTAATTTATTGTCTTATGCATGACTTGAACACTAGGAAAGTGCAAGGACACCTTCTACTGCTACAGAAAATTAGCGCTCTCTCTTAGTGAGGAAGGTGTTATGCACAACCCCCAACTTGTCCCTAAAGTAGAGAAATTGTCCTTTCACCAAAGGCTTCATGAGTATGTTTGCAATCAACTCACTGGTTGGCACATATTGTAGCTTTACTGAACTTTTTTTCACATAGTCTCGAATAAAGTGGTACCTTATCTCAATGTTTTTGGACCTATCATGAAACACAAGGTTTTCAGAGAGCGTGATGCAGCTCTGATTGTCACAGTGAATCACAATTATGTCCAACAATCGATCAAATAATCCCATGAGTAGCTTCTTAAACCAAATGGCCTCACATGATTCCAAGTTGGTTGCCATATATTCATCCTTTGTAGAACTCAAGGAAATTGATTTATGCTTCCTATTGAACCAGGAAATAGATCTTGGACACAAGTTGAAACAACAACCTGATGTGCTCTTCCTGTCTACATGGTTCCATGCCTAATTTGCACTTGAATAACCCATGAGATTCACTCCATCTCCCTGGATATAGATCAATCCAAACTCAATTGTCCCACGCAGATACCTTAGCACATGTTTTATTGCCACCCATTGTACACACTTAGGTTCTTCCATGAATTGACTGAGTGTATTGACAGCAAAACACAAATGTGATCTAGTGTTAACCAAATACATAATGTTAAGTTTTGAGCTATTATTAGGTTTCTTTTCAATTTACTAGATAACCATAGCATATATAGGATCACTGAGAGAAACACAATCACAAGAGTACACAAGCATTTATCCTAGGAAACCCTCAAGGGGAAGAAAACCCAACAAAACGTCTTTAATATAGATTCAATAACCAAGTACAGTACCAAAATAACTCTCTCTCTACGAGAGACAAACTACCATGATGCTAGACCAGAAAATAATCAAAGAACCATAGCCAAACCAATTCCAAGACAATAAACCAAACACTACAGAATATCCTCTCCCAAACAATGCGCCTCTCTCTCTTCCTTCTTCTGACAACTGGTCACTGCAGCTACCTTCAATACTTGTGCACTAGATGAGTGAGTTAAGTGAGTGAACAAATGAGGCGTTGGTTTCCTTTATTTATACAAACTAGCAAGCGCTGAAAGGAGGTGTCTCTTCACTGGCAGGGCCGACTTCACTTTCTGGGTAGTTAGAACCACTTTCATTTGCCTGGGGGGCGACTTATTAATTTTCATATTACATTTAGGATTTGACCAATCCACAAAAGGGGATAAGAATATTCTTTGCAGTTACACAATATTTCAACACTCCCTCTTAACAAGAAGGATATTCTTTATCTTTTGGCAAGTCAATGGATGTCATCATCAACTGAACAATATCATATGGGTAATATCATCAACTAGATAATCATCATCAACTAGACAACAAAATCAATTGGATAACATCATAAATTGGGTAACAACATCCACTGAATAACATCATCAAATGGTCAACATCATCAACTGGGTAACAACATCAACTGGGAAATAGCATCAACTAGGTAACAACATCAACTGGATAACAGGAGGCATCAATATAATCCACTTGGTCATCTAGCATCACGATCATTGACTGGTTCTCCATGAATCCATATTAAAGAAGTTTTGTTCTCTTTATCTTCACGCAGAAGATACTCTTCTTTCTTTCATCTTCACACAGAAGATACTCTTTCTTATCTTCACACAAAAGATATTCTATGAGTTTTGACATTTATTTTATGTTCTCCCTTCTCTTGTAGTCATCTATCTCACCCATCCACTGGGGAGGATTACTACCATAGCTTCACTCTTATTCATACCACATGAACTAGAAAAGCTAAGATTCTAGTCTGGGCAAGACTAGACTCCCTTTCCATGATCCACGCAGGATCACGACACAAACCTCAAGAGCCAACTAACCATTTCACATGGTCAAGGTTTTTGTTCCATTCTACTCAATCCTTGGCCAGAGGAGAGTATCTGCTCGTTTCCCCTTGGAGAAACATCCACAATCCTCTCTACGAGGGTGGTCACACCCCTCTCTACGAGGGTATTCTATCCTATCCCTAGAGTATCCAAAACTCAACACTTGGACAGAGGCCAACCTTGGAAAATTTCTCATTCCCCTTCTCTACGAAAGTCTCTTCCTTCTCTACGAAGGTCTAGCTATGGGATTTGGAAAAAAAAATCTCTTGTGGTCCAAAACCTTTCCATGGTATAATACCATGTTACCCATCTGTTGGAGACCATCCATCTACTAGATAACTTTCATATTGATCAAAATATCTCATTACTCATCCACTGAGTAAATTGTTCCATGAACCAATTCTTTCCTAACTGCACCAAATCACAATCCTCCATTTCGAACTCGGAGACATAGCTCTCTCTTGCACCTAACTAAGAGCTTCTTTAACTGTGTAACATCTGATAATCATCATCCTTGAAGTTCTCTTTTGTAATATCATGGGTGCCTTATTGAGTTCGAACATTTCTTTCTTTCTGACTTCATACTGGATCAACATGTTCCCTCTGCATCTATAAGAACGGTACTGGAGCAACCTGTAGTTCCTGCATCTCTTCAACTATATATGAGTATCCACTTTCTCTTCATATTGAACATTTTTGTTATGCATCTTTAGGAGCCTCTTGCTCCTATATGAATATTGGATATTGTTTGGTTCTTATTGACTATCACCATATCATAAGTCCTTCTCATGTTGTCTAACTTTTGCAAGTCAAGGCATAAGTTCTTTCTTCTGAGACCTGTAAACTTACTTACAATATGCTTTCTGAGATATTCCACTTAGCCAACCAGTCAGTGACAATAAGCAGTAATCAAATAAAATTGTATCATGATTTCTATCAGAGTAGTACACATATTTTCTTAAGAAAAACTTGTTAAACCATGTACACATCTGAAACCCTAATCATGAATAAGACTTTTGAACTCTTTTTCACTCTAGCTATGAAATTACCAAATGTTCCCTTATTATCATAGCTAAACACATACCTTTGTCACTCTCATGAGTGATCACACCTGAAATAAATATCATATCTCTTTCTTTATCCTCTTCTTTGATATTTCCTTCATAAATCTGCATAGACATTGAAATAAAACGAGGTTAATTAAAAATATCACAAAAATATAACTTGTAATGATAAAGTATTAAAGTAAACAAGATACTAAAAATAAACGTGAATACTTATCTTTTGTTTTTGTGTGTGGAGGTTCCACGGAGTCCACCATTTTCTATCTTTCTTCATATCAACTATCTTCAACTTAAAGTACATAATCCTCAATTCCTACTAAAGTTTTCTTTGAGGGAGGAGGTTCCTCTTCCTCTGCCACATGTGCTTGATGCTTTCTTTTCCCTTTTCCTTGAGGAAAGTCATAGGAAAAGTGTATCAACTTTTGAAAGTTGTAGCCTCTGATCTTTGAAACATCTTTCTTCTTATCTGGAACTCTTACAGAGTTGGCTTCTTTATTGTTCTTTTTGAAGGAACTTAATCTGTTCTTTTGAACTGTAAGAGCTTTCTCTTCGTCAACAATTATTTTTTTTGTTGGTCTGTAAGTCTAGATTCTTCGTGTGTGCAATCTGCCCATAACTTATCAAACTTGGGTAACTCGTTTCTTGCACACACTCCTTGTACAAAAGGAATCCAAAATGTTGAAAACCAATTTAGGGTTGTGGTTACAAGCTCTTTTTCACTAATGACATCTCCAATAGCTGCAAGTTGATCTCTAGTCTGAGAAACTCTCATAAGATAGGAAGAGACAAATTCTGAGTTTTCCATCTTCATATTACGAAGTTGATTTCTTAAGGTAAGATTTTGGCTAATGTATTTGCTTTCATATAACTTGTTGAGTGCTTCATACATTTTCCTTGTTGTCTGTAATTTGGATATATGAGGGATCAAGTGATCCTTTATTGAATCTGACACGATTCTCTTTGCTTTCTTTTCATTCTTCTTATGTTTGGTCTTTTGCTCTTCTTCCTCTGGTTTTGGTACACCCTCTGTAACATGTTCTAGGAGATCATTGTCATCTAGAATCATCTGCAACCTATGCTTCCAAGATATGAAGTTTCCATATCCTTCCATCATGTCTTCTACCCTCATACTGGTAGCCATTCTTTCTTGTAGTAGAAACCCTAGCCCTCCGGGCTATAAAAATAATAGAAAAATCAAATTTCTTGGATTTGGAAACTGAACTCACCAAAATATGCGTTGGACTGAGGTGATTATGCTTGTATAGTCAGTTTCTGAAAATTCCAATTTATGACCCTTGAAACTAGACCTGTGAAATCCTGGACTCGTACTTCTAGTACTCGTTCTAGTTTCCTATTTTCCTAGTACTTCTGGTTTTCTGGTTTTCTAGTACTTATGGTTTTCTAGTACTAGTGAAAACTAGGGTTTCACTTTCTGGGAGTTCTATCCACTGAAAATGTGCACTCAAGATGCCAAAATATTCACTAGGTTAGGGCGCACTTTTCTAGATGGTTTTCAGGCAAAATTTCCTCTCCAACAAAAAGCCATAATTTTCTTGTACGACAACAGTGACGTTTTTGTTTATCCAGTGAAAGGTACTCTCATTAGCTTAGCTCTGATACCATGTTTGAGCTATTATTAGGTTTATTTTCAATTTACTAGATAACCATAGCATAGATAGGATCACTAAGAGAAACACAATCACAAGAGTACACAAGAATTTATCATGGGAAACCCTCAAGGGGAAGAAAACCCAGAAAAAATTCTTTAATATAGATTCAATAACCAATTACAGTACCAGAATAACTCTCTCTCTACGAGAGAAAAACTACCATGATGCTAGACCAAAAAATAATCAAAGAACCATAGCCAATCCAATGCCAAGACAATAAACCAAACACTAGAGAATATCCTCTCCCAAGCAATACGCCTCTCTCTCTTCCTTCTTCCGGCAACTGGTAATTGGTCACTGCAGCTACCTTCAATACTTGCACACTAGATGAGTGAGTTGAGTGAGTGAACAAATGAGGCATTGGATTCCTTTATTTATACAAATTGGCAAGCGCTGAAAGGAGTTGTCTCTTCATTGGTAGGGTTGAATTCTCTTTCTGGGTAGTTAGAACCACTTTAATTTTCATGGGAGCCGACTTCTTAATTTGCATATTACATTTAGGATTTGACCAATCCGCAAAAGGGGATAAGAATATTCTTTGAAGTTACACAATATTTTAACACATAAGAGAGTCGATGAGTTGCATGTAAAGAGTGGGATCCACTCCCTTTGATTTGGAAGCATCTATCTTCTTCTAGTTAGTAACCATGGGTGTTTTCATAGGTCTGCAATCCTACATGCCAAACCACTGCAGGATCTCCACAACATATTTCCCTTGCCCAAGGAAAATCTATCCATCCTCTGCCACACCTCCAAACCAAGAAAATAATGCATCAGCCCCAAGTCCTTCATCTCAAACTCAGCAGCAAGATCTCTCTTGCAATCCGTTATGAGCTTCTCTGACCCTGCCGAGAAGAAGTCATCCACATATAGCACAAGAATGAGTGGATCCCCCCTATTAGCACTTGGTAAATTCTCTATAGGTTGAAACAGAAGAAATCTACAAAGGTAACTTTATCCAACCACTTTTAAAGTTGGGATCTATCCCTTCCAGCTTCAGAGAGGGATCTATCTATATGATTTAGCTATGTTTTCAATTTTAGATATTAGGCTAGGTAAAGATATAGGTGGGTTTTGTTGTCAAAGTGTTTTTGAATTGGTTGAGACAGTCTACACATCCATTGGG
>JZKD02S0221441.1:723778-759660 GCA_000966675.3 Picea glauca
GCAGTCTTTCATGTTCTGGAACGTGTTTATAATGACAGAGACAAATAATTATATATCAAGTGACCTTGAAATGTCCAATAACTGAGAATGGAAGAAATTTAATTTCGCAATAATGGTGTTACCAGCTATCTAGTATCAGACGTAAACTCAAAATACTTAAATAGATGATCAATCACAGATATAAACTGAACCAAAAAGATAATGAACAACATAAAGAAAAGCATGATATAAAATATTATGTGCATAACATACTAAAGCTAGTTCGATACATATAACATTTCACACCTAGAAATTACATGAGAAGGCAATGAAAAACACTGCACAGTGTACATAGGATGAAAGCTAAAGAGTAAACTGCTTTCCCATATAGTTTCAAAAATATATGTCCATCATATCGTCCAAGAATAATTTCCCCTATCACTTGGAAACCATTGATATTTAAACAAGTTTCAGATATGTTCCTCCTATCATGCAAGATAGAGACAGATCTTTTTAAAAATAAGTTTTTACTAAAATAAAATAACAAAACGATAATTATGTCGAAATCTTTTAATCAAAAATATTTACATTAATAAACATTGTTTTTCAAAACATAAAATTACTTGTCCACTAAACGCCCAAACCGTGACTCATTTCCTTAATCATAGCACATCCATCTGTTGTTCACCTGAAACAATAAAAACAAAATCAAAATTAGATAATAATCAAAACAAATAATTCAAAAGACTGGCTACAGAGTCTTTCGATTATGTAGCTAGTCTAAAATAAAAACAAAATCAAAATGAATCTACTTATTATCCGAATAGAATCAAATTGTGAACTACAAACGAACTATTTGCCAATTCAGAAATTTGAAAAAGAGACATCATACAAGTCAGAGTTTATAATAGTATTAAAATTTGTTGAATTTTTAATAACCACATTCCCAGATCGCTTAATGCGCTTGTTGTCTCTGTGTGTGTTCGATCGAACGCAAGATCTGAGTTCATCGTTCTCTCTCTCAAGCACTGAGTTCTGAGTGACCACTTGGTTCAACTGTGCTTGTAGGTAAGGAACATCCCGATAATACCTTTCGATCCAGTCGAAACAATTCTCGCAATGCATCGGTTCCATGTTTGTCAAAGGCTGAGTCTGCTCTATAGTGGGTAATTTATCTTGTTCCATGATCCGTTTTAGATCATGTTGATGTTGAAATATTGTAACTACAAAGAGTATTATATTTATTATTGATGCATTATTCATTACATCAATCCCCTTTTGTGGATTGATCATGTCAGGCATTGTAAATGACCAAATCCCCTTTTGTGGATTGGTCAAAACCCTAAAAGTAATATGCAAATTAAGAAGTCATCCCCCAGGCTAATTAAAGTGGTTCTAACCACCCAGAAAGAGAAGTCGGCCCTGCCATTGAAGTGACACCTCATTTCATCACTTGCCAGTTTGTATAAATAAAGGAGGCCAGCACCTCATTTGTTCACTCACTCATTCGATCATCCAGAGCGCAAGTTTGGATCTGTAGTTGGAGAAGAAGGAATAGAGAGAGGCTCATTACTTGGGAGAGGACTTTCTGTAGTGTTTGATATATTCTCTTGGCACGGTATCGGCTATCTATATTAAGGAAGTTTTTGCTAGGTTTTCTCCCCCATGAGGGTTTCCCAGGATAAATGTTGTGTATCTTGTGATTGTGTTTTTCTCAGTGATCCTAACTATGCTAGGGTTATCTAGTAAATTTAAAAGAAACCTAATAATAGCTTAAACTCTAACATGGTTTCAAAGATAAGCTGAAGAGAGCATCTTTCACAAGAAAAGGAAAAACGTCATTGTTTCCATACAAGAAAATTAGGGCTTTTTATGGAAGAGGAATTTCAGCCCAAAAGCCATCTAGAAAAGTGTGTCCTAGCCCAAGGAACTATTTGGCACCTTCAGTGCACCTTTTCAATGGATAGAATTCCCAGAAAGTGAAACCCTATTTTTCACTGGTACTAGAAGTACCAGAAAACCAGAAGCACTCGTCCAAAAATCCGTTGGTCAAGTTTGAGGGCGCAAAATTTGGATTTTCAGAAATTTGATTGTACCAGCACACTCGCCTCAACTTAGGGCATCTAGCCCCTAGATCAGAATTTCAAAATTTGAAGTTTGAAAAATTAGGGTTTCCTCATAAAACCCTAAGTTGCAATTACAGTTGTAGTTTCAGAATCAGTTGCAGTATCAATTGCAGTTGCAATATCAGTTGAAGTATCATCTATAGTACCAGTTGCAGTCACCCTTGAAGTTCTTAAGAGTTGGTAATTATTACCGCTGCTACCAGATGGTGCCACTCCTTGCAAATGCTATCAGAGGTATGTACTCGCATATGTTTAAATTGTTAAGAATTAAAGGGTATTTGCAGGAGAAGGGATCTCTTGACATAGATCCAGAAGGATCTCAAGACCCAACACATTTAGAGGAATAATGCAACCCAGATTTGATAATTCTGAGATGCATCTATTTATTATGACATTATTTTGATCTAGGTTGCATGTTGAATCTATGACCATCATACTAACCTTTGGTCAAAATTAAAGTCAAGGTATTAGATGGATTAAAGTTGAGATCATAGAATTTATTCTCTAAGCCAACTTTCTGTCAAGATAGCACATTGTCCTAGTACAAAAGATAGGTTGAAGAAAGCACTTGTCATCTTGAGTAAAGGAGACTTGGAAGAAAAGCAATGCACTCATTCTTGAGGACAAGACTCCAGGTTCAAGGTTTGATTATTTAAGTTGCTAAGATTCAAATTTGTACAAGTTCATAACTACTCCATTACAAGTAAACAATATAGTTGAGCTAGCAGTCCTTGAAGAGTATTATACTTGGTAGCATGTGGGCATATTGCGATAAAATCTTAATGTAACATATACAACTAACATCTCTTCTAGGAGAAACTTCTTGTGTTGATTCCAGGTTACCATGAAGAAATGTTTGATAACAACACTAGAAGAGTGTTGTGATCATTTCGTATTGTATTTTTTACCTTTGATCTTTGCTTCAGACAGGTCACAAGTGATATCTCTAAAGGAGCTACTGTGATGATTATTCGTGTTTTGTTTTATCTACTATTATCAAAAGAGTATTATTATTGCTTGATGTTTTGTTGACCTTGTTCCAGGTCACAAGTGATAACCTTGAGGAAGCTATAAGTGAAGGTTGCAGAAGGCAACATATTATATGAGATATGAAGCAGACTATGTACATGACCATATACACTCATGAAGAAGAAGCTATCTTTTGAGATTCATAGTATCTCATATGAATATTGATTGAAAGGAGCAAAAGGCTCCAAAGATGATCGAACATTAGAACAGGAAGCAGATCTCGTTTAAAGCCTGACTATGTTTTCCATATTTAGACTTGGTATTCAACACCAAGTATACCCTGTAAGAGATGATGAAGTCCTTGTAGACTCAGAAGAAATCAAGAGTAAACCTGATCTCATAAAGGATCAGATGAAGAGACAACTTCCAGGACTGGGAGACAGATGTCGCGAGAATACTAGATCGTAGCTTCAGAAACTTCTAGGAGATATGAAATCTCCTGGGAAGATTCCCTTGTTTCAGTAACAGAGAAGGAAGCCAGTCAAAAAGACTAGGATATGGATTCCTCCGTGAGACTAGAAGAGAAGTCAGTATTGACTTCCAAGATTGATCTATACAGATCAAGCATGTTGTGGATGTATAAAGCCTGATGTGTGTCTAGAGGATTCTCCCAGCAAGAGGGAGAAGACTATGACGAGACACTTACTCCAGTAATTGAAGAAATAGTTCCAATATTTATGAAGACAACTAGAACAACCATGATTCATATATAGTATGAGATGCAGGGGGAGAAATCCCCATATTTAAAACTAAGTGGCAGTTGGTGCATTACATTAGTTGGGTCATGAAAGATAGAGTTACCTCCATGAAAGAAGAAGAGCTACCTTCAGTATCAGTTATTGAGCCACTCTCAGTTTTAGATGAAGTTATTGTCATGATAGAATAAGAGGAGCTACTCACATATTTCAGTAGCCACAGTGAGAATGAAGTAGTCATTCTCAGCTTCAGAACAGCTACAAGTGCAGAGTCCCAGTTCCAAAAGAAACAGTAGCAGAGAGAGTAGAGGACATACTCACAGATAGTGAGATAGATAGTGCTTTGCATAAAGCATATAGAACTAGCACATGATTGTGCAGATTGAGTTGGAGTAGAGCAAGTGTACCAAATTGGTACAATGTAATGTGAACATTTGGTTTGAAGATTGAAGATGGAAAGACTTAGGTCTGCATGTCGAAGAAGGATCTATACAAGTTCAAGAAAGCTTCTAGAGCTTGATATTGCAGAATTGACAATTTCCTGAAGAGGTTGGGCTTTACCAAGAGTAAAGTCGATTCTAACCTTTATCTCAAGGTTATGAATGATGAGCCAGTGATGTTACTACTATATGTAGATGATGTATTCTTGACAAGATGAAGAAAAGCTCATCACAAATTGCAAAAGAAGCTCGCTACAGAGTTTGATGGAAGACCTAAATGCATTATCTCTTAGGTCTTGAAGTTTGGCAGAGCACAGAGAAGATCTTCCTTAACCAAAGGAAGTATGCAGTTAAAATGAAGAGGTTTGACATGTTGAAATGTAAATCCATGAACACGCCCATGGAAACGAAGTTGAAGCTCCTGGTATATTCCTCGTCAGAATTGGTTGATGCTACTCTGCACAGACAGACTATTGGTTCAGTGATGTATCTGATGAATACTAGGCTAGATATATGTTTTTCCTTGAGTCGGTTTTTGGTAGAACCCAGACGTGTTCACATTGTTGCTACAAAACATATGACGAGATACCTTAAGGGTACATTGGATTTTGGTCTCTATTATACTAGAGATCATGACTTCATACTGAGTGGTTACACCAATTCAGATTGAGCTGGAACTGTTTCTGATAAAAAGAGCACTTTAGGATGTTGTTTCAGTCTGAGGTCACCCATGACTTCATGGCAGAGTAGGAAGCAATCAAGTATTGCTCTCAACACGGCAGAAGAGGAATACATCGCTGCATGTTTCGCCAGTTGTGAAGCCATATGGCTTCAGATGTTGTTGACAGATCTATTTGATCTGGAGATGGAAGCCACCGTGATTCTATGTGATAACCAAGTTGTATAAAGATGATGAAGAACCATGTGCTCCATGATGATTTGAAACACATAGAGATCCGATATCACTTCATTCATGATATGTTGCATAGAGGAGCCATAAAGCTCCAATATATTATCACAGATCAACATATTGTTGATGTGTTGAACAAGCCTCTATCTCGTGTAAAGTTTGAGCACTTTCGAGATAAGCTTGGTGTATTCTGAAAGGACATCCCTCGAAAGGGGGAGTAGTGTTGTGATGCTAGCTTCATGCTGTGATGCCAGCCTAGTGTTGAATATTTCCAACCTCGTGTTGTGATGATGTGCCAACCTTGTGTTGTGATGATGCGTTTTCAGCCTCGTGTTGTGATGATGTGTTACCAGCCTCATGTTGTGATTCCAGCTTCATGTCGATGATGATTTTCCAGCCTCGTGATGTGATGATGTGTCAACCTCATGTTGTGATGATGTGTTGCCAGCCTCATGCTGTGATGTTAGCTTCGTGCTGATGATGTTGTGTTTCCAGTCTCATATTGTGATGCCAGCTTCATGTTGATGATATTGTGTAGCCAGCTTCGTGATGTGATGCCAGCTTCGTGTTGAAGATTCTCAGCCCAGTGTCGATGTTGATGATGCTCTAGCCTCCGTGTTGTGATGTTGATGTTGATGTTGTTGATGATGCTCCAGCCTTTGTGATGTGATATTGTTGTTGTTGATGTTGTATCATCCTTATGTTGTTATTGATGATGATGATGTATTAGTGTTATACTAATCCATGTTGATACAGATGATGATGATGATGACACTTCAGCTTCTTGTTGAAGATGATGATGATGATGATGCCACTTCAACTTCTTGCTGAATATGATGATGATGATGCCACTTCAGCTTCTTGCTGAAGATGATGATGATGATGCCACTTCAACTTCTTCTTGTTGATGATGATGATGATGATGATGTTAATTCATATTTCATGTTGAAGATGATGATGTTACTTTAGTCTCACGCTAAAGATGATGATGATGTTACCTTAGCCTCATGTTGATGAGGATGATGATGCTACTCCAACTCCATGTTGTGAACGATGATGATGAGAAAAACTTTTGATGATTTATAGATATGCCAGTCAGTGTTCCAGATGTTGTTGATGTTGTTGCCCTCCCTCTCTCTCTCTCACCTGATGTTGTTGTAGAATACCTTTCTTGTTAAGGGGGAGTGTTGAAATATTGTAACTGCAAAGAGTATTCTATTTATTATTGATGTATTATTCATTATATCAATCCCCTTTTGTGGATTGATCATGTCGGGCATTGTAAATGACCAAATCCCCTTTTGCGGATTAGTCAAAACACTAAAATTAATATGCAAATTAAGAAGCCGGTCCCCAGGCTAATTAAAGTAGTTCTAACCACCCAGAAAGAGAAGTCATCCCTGCCAGTGAAGAGACACCTCCTTTCATCACTTGCCAGTTTGTATAAATAAAGGAGGTCAGCGCCTCATTTGTTCGCTCACTCATTCGATCATCCAGAGCGCAAGTTTGGATTTGCAGTTGGAGAGAGAGAGAGGCATTGAGAGAGGACTTTATGTAGTGTTTGGTTTATTCTCTTGGAACTGTATTGGATATCTATATTAAGGAATTTTTTGTTGGGTTTTCTCCCCCATGAGGGTTTCCCAGGATAAATGTTGTGTACCTTGTGATTGTGTTTTTCTCAATGATCCTATCTATGCTATGGTTATCTAGTAAATTGAAAAGAAACCTAATAATATCTTAAACTCTAACAGTTGAATGCCTAAAAAACCTTCCTGTTTATTTAAGAAAGGAGGAGGATTCGATACGAAATCAAACTCTGGTGTATCAGCATCGATATCGTCCTCGGGAATCCGTTCATCGATCTCATCCTCAGAAATCCGTTCATCGATCTCAATAACAGGGATAGGTTTTTCATGATCGCGATGTCTATTTATTAGTGTTCTGGATATGAGTCGACCAGGTCTTTTATTTTTAAAATCGATGTCTGGACTTCTCTGTATTTTTCTCCTACCCTGTTTCTTGATTTCAAGCTCATTTAAATCAACCTGAATTGGCTCAGGATCAGGAACAGCAATGACTTTATCCTTTAGATCATACAAAACATCTTCTAAAGATTTCTTGGGGATAAAATCGTGTCTCGGTTTTTTGCCTTTGGTAAACTTATGGAAAACAAAGGGGGTTTTGTTGAAATATTGTAACTGCAAAGAGTATTCTATTTATTATTGATTTATTATTCATTAGATCAATCCCCTTTTGTGGATTGATCATGTCAGGTATTGTAAATGACCAAATCCCCTTTTGCAGATTGGTCAAACCCTAATTGTAATACGCTAAATGAGAAGTCGACCCCCAGAATATATTAAAGTGGTTATAACCACCCAGAATGAGAAGTCGACCCTCCCAGTGAAAAGACAGCTCAGTTCACACTTCCCAGATTGTATAAATAAGAGAGGCCAGCGCCTCATTTGTTCACTCACTCACTTGTTCATCACAGCACAAGTTTGGAGCTACAGTTAGAGAAGAAGGAAGAGAGAGAGAGGTGCATTCCTGGGAGAAGACTTTTTGTATTGTTTGGTTTATTCTCTTGGCATTGTATTGGCTATCTATATTAAGGAAGTTTTTGTTGGGTTTTCTCCCCCATGAGGGTTTCCCAGATAAATGATCTGTCTCTTGTGATTGTGTATTTCTCAGTGATCTTATCTATGTTATGGTTATCTAGTGAATTGAAAAGAAACCTAATAATAGCTTAAACTCTAACATGGTATCAGAGCTAAGCTGAAGAGAGAATCTTTCACAAGAAGAAGAAAAATGTCAATGTTGTCATACATGAAAATTAGGGTTTTTTATTGAAAAATATTTTCAGCCTCAAAACCATCTAGAAAAGTGCACCCTAACCCAAGGAATTCTTTGGTACCTTCAGCGCACCTTCAAATCTCCCAGAAAGTGAAACCCTAGTTTTCACAAAGTACTAGAAGTACCAGAAAACCAGAGTACCAGAAGTACCAGAAAACCAGAAGCACCAGTCCAGAAATCCGTTGATCAAGTTTGAAGGGGTAAAAGTTGGATTTTATGAAATGTGACTGCACCAGCTTACTCGCCTCAGCTCAACGCATCTATCGCCTGGATCAAAATTTCAAAAATTGAAGTTTGAAAAATTAGGGTTTCCTCCTAAAACCCTAAGTTGCAATTGCAGTTGCAGTCTCAGAATCAGTTGCAGTATCAATTGCAGTTGCAGTGTTAGTTGAAGTATCAGTCGTAGTACCAGTTGCAGTCACCCTTGAAGTTTTTAAGAGTTGGTAATTATTATCGTTGCTACTAGATGGTGCCACTACCTGCAAATGCTATTTGAGATATGTTCTCACATATGTTTATATTGTTATGCTTTAATGGGTATTTGCAAGAGAAGGGATCTCTTACCATAGATCTAGAAGTATCTCAAGATCCAAAACATTCAGAGGAATAATGCAACCCAGGTTTGATTATTTTGATATGCATCTACTTGTTATGACATTATTTTGATCTAGATTGCATGTTGAAGCTATGACCATCATACTAACCTTTGGTCAAAATTGAATTCAAGGTATTAGATGGTTTAAAGTTGAGATCATAGAGCTTACCCTCTAACTCAACCTTCTATCAAGATAGCATATTGTCTTATTACAAGAAGACATGTTAAAGAAAGCACTCTTCATCTTGAGTGAAGGAGACTTGGAAGAAAAGAAACACCCTCATTCTTGAGGACAAGGCTCCAGGTTCCCGGTTTGATTAATTAAGTTGATAAGATTCAAAGTTGCACTTGACAAGTTGATGACTACCCCTTTATAAGTAAACACTATAGTTGAGATAGCAGTCCTTGAAAAGTATTATACTTGGTAGCATGTGAGCATATTGAGATAAATGCTTAGTGTAATCATTTGCCTGATACAACTAACATCTCCTCTAGGAGAAACCTCTTGTGTTAGTTCCAGGTTTCCATGGAGGAATGTTTGATCACAACACTATAAGAGTGTTGACCTCATTTCGTATTGTATTTCTTACTTTTGATCTTTGCTTAAGAGAGGTCACAAGTGATAGATCTAAAGGATCCATTGTGATGATTATTTGTGCTATTGTTTTATCTACTATTATCAAAAGAGTATTATTCTTTCTTGTTGTTTTGTTGACGTTGTTTCAGGTCACAGGTGATAACCCTGAGGAAGCTATAGTGAAGGTTGCAGAAGGCGACATATTAGATGAGATATGAAGCAAACTATGTACATGACCATAAACATTCATGTACCAAAGAAGATGAAGAAGAAGCTACCTTTTGAGATTAAGAGTATCACATATGAAGATTGATTGTAAGGAGCAGAAGGCTCCAAAGATGACCGAACATTAGAACAATAACGCATAGCAAAATTGTTCAAAGGTTAATGAAGCCACCTTGACGGGAAGCAGAACGTGTTTGAAGCCTGACTCAATCTTTCATATTTAAACTTGGTATTCAACACCAAGCATACCCTGTAAGAGATGATAAAGTCCTTGTAGACTTAGAAGAAATCAAGGATAAGTCTGATCTCAAAAAGGATCGGATGAAGAGACAACTTCCAGGACTGGGAGACAAATGTCGTTAGAAGACTAGATCGTAGCTTCAGAAACTTCTAGGACATATGAAATCTCCTGGGAAGATTCCCTTGTTTCAGTAACAGAGAAGAAAGCCAGACATAAAGACTAGGATATGGATTCTTCCATGAGACTAGAAGAGAAGTCAGTATTGACTTCCATGATTCATCTATAAAGATCAAGCATGTTGCAGATGTACAAAGACTGATGTGTGTCCAGAGGATTCTCCCAGCAAAAGGGAGAAGACTATGACGAGACAATTATTGAAGAAATAAATTCCAGTATTTATGAAGACAACCAGAACAACCATGATTCATATATAATATGATATGCAGGGGGAGCAATCGCCATATTTAAAATTAAGTGGCAGTTGGTGCAGTACATTAGTCGGGTCATGAATACATGACTATGATGAAAGATAGTGTTACCTCCATGAAAGAAGAATAGCTATCTTCAGTATCGGTTATTGAGCCACTCTCAATTTCAAATGAATTTGTTGCCATGATGGAGTAGAGGAGATACTTCCATATTTCAGCAGTCACAGTGAGAATGGAGAAACCATTCTCAGCTTTAAAGCAGGTGCAAGTGCAGAGTCCCGGTTCCAGAAGGAGCAGGTGCAGAAAGAGGAGAGGGCATACTCTCAATCAGTGAGACAGATAGTGCTTTGCAGAGAGCACATAGAGCTAGCACATGATTGTGCATATTGAGTTGCAGCTAAGAAAGTGTACCAGATTGATACAATGCAATGAGAAACTTTGATTTGAAGATTGAAGATAGAAAGACTCATGTCTGCCAGTTTAAGGAAGCTTTGTACGTGTTGAAGCAAGCTCCTAGAGCTTGGTATGGAAGAATTGACAGTTTCCTGATGAACTTCGACTTTACCAAGAGTAAAGTTGACTCTAACCTTTATCTCAAGGTTATGAATGATGAGCCACATGATGTTACTACTATATGTAGATGATGTATTCTTGACAAGATGAAGAAAAGATCATCACAGATTGCAGAAGAAGCTCGCTACAGAGTTTGATGGAAGACCTAAATGCATTATCTCTTAGTTCTTGAAGTTTGGCAGAGCACAGAGAAGATCTTCCTTAACCAAGGGAAGTATGCAGTTAAAATGAAGAGGTTTGACATGTTGAAATGTAAATCCATGAACACACCCATGGAAACGAAGTTGAAGCTCCTGGTAGATACCTCGTCATAATTGGTTGATGCTACTTTGTACAGACATATTATTGGTTCAATGATGTGTCTGACGAATACCAAGCTAGATATATGGTTTTCCTTGAGTCAGTATCTGGTAGAACCCAAACGTGTTCACATTGTTGTTGCAAAACATATAATGAGATACCTTAATGGTACGTTGGATTTTGGTCTCTATTATACTAGAGATCATGACTTCATACTGAGTGGTTACACCAATTCAGATTGAGCTGGAAGTGTTTCTGATAGAAAGAGAACTTCAGGATGTTGTTTCAGTCTGGAGTCAGCCATGACTTCATGGCATAATAGGGAGCAATTCAGCATTGCTCTGAGCATGGCAGAAGCGGAATACATTGTTGCATGTTCCGCCAATTGTGAAGCCATATGACTTTGGATGTTGTTAACAGGTCTATTCGACCTAGAGATAGAAGTCATCGTGATTCTATGTGATAACTAAGTTGTATAAATATGATGGAGAACCATGTGTTCCATGATGAGTCGAAGCACATAGAGATCTAGTATCACTTCATGATATTCCAGCCTTGTGTTGTGTAGATGTGCCAGCTTAATTGATGTCATGACAGCTTCATGCCGATGATATTCCAGCCTTGTGTTGTGATAATGTGCCAGCCTCGTGTTGTGATGATGTGCCAGCCTCGTGTTGTGATGCCAGCCTCGTGCTAAAGACTCTCAGCCTAATGTTGATGTTGATAATGCTCCAGCCTTTGTGTTGTGTTGTTGTTGTTATTGATGATGATGTATTAGTGTTATACTAATCCATGTTGATACAGATCTTGATGATGCCACTTCAGCTTCTTCCTGAAGATGATGATGCTATTTCAGCTTTAACGTTGAAGATGATGATGTTACTTTAGCCTCATGCTAAAGAAGATGATGATATTACTTTAGCCTCATGCTAAAGAAGATGATGATGCTACTCCAACTCCATGCTGTGAACGATGATGATGAGAAAAACTTCTGATGATTTATAGATACGCTAGTCAGTGTTCCAAGATGTTGTTGATGATGTTTCTCTCTCTCACACACCTGATGTTGTTGTAGAATACCCTTCTTGTTAAGGGGGAGTGTTGAAATATTGTAACTGCAAAGAGTATTTTATTTATTATTGATGTATTATTCATTAGATCAATTCCATTTTGTGGATTGATCATGTTGGGTATTGTAAATGACCAAATCCCCTTTTGTGGATTGGTCAAACCCTACTTGTAATAGACTAAATGAGAATTCAGCCCCCAGAATATACTAAAGTGGTTATAACCACCCAGAATGAGAATTCAGCCCTGCCAGTGAAAAGACACCTCAGTTCACACCTGCCAGATTGTATAAATAAGAAAGGCCAACACCTCATTTGTTAACTCACTCACTTGTTCATCAGAGCGCAAGTTTGGAGCTACAGTTAGAGAAGTAGGAAGAGAGAGAGAGGTGCATTCTTGGGAGAGGACTTTATGTATTTTTTTGGTTGATTCTCTTGGCATTGTGTTGGCTATCTATATTAAGGAAGTTTTTGTTGGGTTTTCTCCCCCATGAGGGTTTCCAAGGATAAATGATGTGTCTCTTGTGATTGTGTATTTCTCAGTGATCCTATCTATGTTATGGTTATCTAGTGAATTGAAAAGAAACCTAATAATAGCTTAAACCTTAACAGGTTTTACTTATAGACACGGGGCTTTCTTGCAGATCGACATGTAGGTTTTTATAGAGAGGGATTTGATCGACAAGGACTAGAGGGTTCATTGAAATGAAAAGGTGAGTCTGTCACGTTTTCAAGTACGGCGAACCCATTTCTACCCATGAAATCTTGCCAACTATCCCCAACTTTAGACAATTACGAAATACCAAAATTCGAATCAGGTCGTGATGGAACAAACTAGATGGTGCATTTAGGTTTTTCCTTTAGTAGAATTTGGCCTTTTTTTGAAGGCTCCTAAGTAGATAGAATGGCATATTTAAACCAAAACCTAAAAATAGGTTTCTCCATAGAGGGGTTTGATCGACAAGGACTAGAGGGTTCATTAAAATGCAGAGGTGAGTCTGTCACGTTTTCAGGTAGGGTGAACCCATTTCTACCCACGAAATCTTGCCAACTATCCCCAACTTTAGACAATTACGAAATTACCAAAATTCGAATCAGGACGTGATGGAATAAACTAGACCGTGCATTTAGGTTTTTCCTTTGGTAGAATTTGGCCATTTTTTGCAAGCTCCTAAGTAGATAGAATGGCATATTTAAACCAAAACCTAAAAATACCATCAATAAACGGACATGATACAGGAAAGTATGTATCTACCCTCACAGGTGACAAACTGCTTAAGTATCAACAGTAAATCATGCCATTGTGGCTTAAATAAAACAATTGGTGTACCTTTTACACTGTAACGCGATTTCTTGGAAGCCATCAGTAGGTGCCAAGGGACGCCTTCGAACTTGAGGTTTTTAAACCAGAGAACCCCTTCTTGGGGCAATCCAGTGGCCTCTGCAATTGAACCCTCTGTCACTTCCAACTGTAAATCTTCAATCTTAGCCTTAGCACCATTGAAATTTTGGGAAAAGGCTTGAGCAACTTTGAGGTTGAAACCCTCAAATTGTTTTATGAACCCATCCCAACCATAAGCCATGAGATCGTCCACAACGTCGTCGTGTGAGAGGAGAGCATGTGAGCAATTCGACTTAATCCTCACCACAGGCGCCATTGATTTGGTCACACAAAGCCAGCAGGAGTAATGAAGGGTGGATTGTGTTCGAAACCATACGAAATAGAGGTTAAGCTCTGCATATTCGGAGGAGACCCGATACCTAAGGCTTCGGGAGAAATCCACCATAGCGACCACTTGGACTGTTGAGTGGATGCTAAACCAGAGGACGTGCAAAAAATGAAAACCACCTTGTCAAATGACTGCCAAACTCAAAACGAAAACTTACCACTTGAGGAAATGAATGCAAGTGTGTGCTAGCAGGACGAAGGAGTAATTGTTTGAAGGCATGATTGTCAGCCCTGTACCAGAATGATGAGATTGTGATATGACTTCAAGGGATAGCATTCATATTTCAAATTAAACCAAAGTTTTGTTTGATGCGTGATCGAAAAATGTGTTAACATCATGATACCCAAAACATCCAAAGAGTAAAATGCCTAAGGCAATACCCCAAGGTGGACAATCCATGCGCTAATGGGATGTAACCCATAATACGATAGGTTCACAAGATTTTAAGGTTCTTGAAATTATTAGATGCCCTTAGGTGTTCTCCCAATTTTAATAAAAGGAAAGTCTATAAACTGTATGATGCGACCAAACCAGAGCTTGTTCTAATTTCATGCTTACATTCATGAAATTGAACAAGAGAAATGATAGATTAAATAAATGAACTCATACACACATCTAATCAAACAAATCTTTTCAAAACAAAAGATGATAGAAATATTTGCAAACAAAGGAGGCAGCTACAAAAAAAATTATCCCATTAAGACGATGTTTTACAATGGTAAAATTGACATGAATACTTGGTTGCCAACAATGGTGACACGTTGGGTGAAGAAGTTATCTCTACATCATCAGAACTTTATATTTGGGAACAGATGACTCAGATAGTTATTAGAAACAATTAACAGATAGATCAAGCATTTTGACATCAACTCAGAAAAATAACACAGCCATATTATTGGATATAGTTCTGTCCAAAAATTGTAATCTGACATCTCGTTTCGATCAAAGGGGTAACGATATTTATACAAGTAACTCCAATACCGTTGACAAGGCCATTGTTGCCAGCAGGCTTTTATAGCCTCGGCAGGGATGTCATTTAACCCTCTCCATTACTTTGATCCCATCCAAAAGTGGTCCATTTATGATAAAAGTATCTTGACATCTGATCAATTTAAAAACATACCTGAGGACCTTCGAACCCGACATTGCTTCGTTGCCAGCAGACCTGTTCAGTACCCCGGCGAAGTTGTATTGGTATCATTTGTGCATTTACTCGCTGCCATCAAAATTGTTCAGTATCGTGGCGGGTTTACACACAATTCCCACACATTACAGTGCTTCAACCTCTCTAAAATTATTTATAAAATTTTTAGAAACTTCGTGATAACAAGAGAGCGGGGTGATACTGAAGATTTCACATCCAGACAATGATAGGATTGATATTTTTAGAATTTGTTTTTTCGTTCTTTGAGAACTGATAACTTTCATCATAATTTGGACATTTAGATTTCAGTCAAGAAATCATCTCTGGAATGGGAAAGTACTATGAGTTGATCTCATTAAAACTAGGACGGCGTCAAAAGTTTTTAAAGATAATCGTATTTCCCTAAGACTTCACAAAAACCAAGAACAATGACTGGACAAAGACTTACAGTGACTAATATGAGTTTAGAACTTAATGTGCAGATGCATTGAACTGTTATCAACTGTTATTAGTGAAAAATAAAATTCCCTTCAATAACGAATGGTGATTCAGAAATAATCATCAAGGAAACACAAAACCAAACAAAATAAAAAAATAAAAAACGAAAAATAAAAATAAAAACGCAAGCTAAAAATATTTACAAGGGGGAAAATCTGATTTTCTCAGGTGACGTATTTCTTGAGAGATTGGCCATTCACAGGAAAAGTGTCTGGCTTTCCCTCTAAGTTGTGCAATCGAAAAGAACTAGGACCCAATTTTTCAAAAATGACAAAAGGCCCCAGCCACAGGTTTTGAAACTTGGTATGTTCTCCTTTATTCTTGTGTGCTTTGTCCCATTTGAGGACCAAATCCCCTAATTTAAAACTCCTTTCTGAGAATTAACTTGTATCGAACCAGCGCTTTACAATTTGTTCATGTTGATCCAATTTTTGTTTTTCTTGTGTCCTTACTTCTTCTAATTTTAATAAAGCGTTTATCCGATTTTCTAGAGGAGGACATTCTTATTCTTCAACTTTCTGCGACAATTGTAGAGAAGGGAGCAAAACATGTGGAGGAAGGATGGCTTCTATTCCATAAACGAGGAAGAAAGGGGAATTATCGATGGAAGCTTTCGGAGTGACTCTATCAGCCCAAAGTGCCTTGTACAACGCATTGTGCCAATTTTTGTGGTTTTCTGACATTGTTCTCGTTATTATCTTGATCAGATTTTTATTCGTTGATTCGACCAAACTGTTCCCTTGAGGATAATAGCTGACAGAGTATTTTAGTTTAATCCATTTTTCTAAAGCAAAGACATTCATATCCAAGGAAGAAAAATAAGAAGCATTGTCGAAAACCAAACATTCAGGAATTCTGAAACGAGTAATAATATGAGAGTTTAGAAACGAAACTACCTGATACGTGTTGACTACCTTTAATGGTCAAGCTTCAGACCATATCGTAAAATAACTTGTTTTCACGAGAATGTACTTCTGTTGTTGTGAGGAAGGAGGATTAATCGGTCCTATAATATATAGGCCCCACTGTTGAAAATGTGTGTCTATCGTGATAGACTGCAAAGGAAAAGCATATTTTTTCACCCGTCCTGCAGCCTTTTGACAGATTATACATTTGCGGAATAAAGTGTGAGCATCCTTAAACAAGGTAGGCCAATAGTAGCCAGCCCTAAGTACTTTGTGGGCAGTGGTATCTCCACCAAAATGACCTATGGCATCGTCGGAATGAAATTCAGCTAACACCCTTTCGAATTCCTCTTTTTCTAAGCAACGCAAAAAAACACTGTCAAAATTCTTTCGAAATAATATATCATTAATTAATTGGAAAGATGCATATTTAAGCCTTAGTGATCTTCTGTTTTTCCGATCAAGGTTACGAGGATAAGTTATGTGCAGCAAATAAAATATGATATTATCATACCATGAATTAGGCACAGTTTGTGTACAACAGATTTGTGTTTTGTTATGTTGATTTGCAGCTGATGTATTTATTTGATTTTCTGATTTTTCAACTGAATCAGCTACCAATTTACAAAGGCCTTGACCTCTAACAATTTGTGCAGACACTATTTCGAGATCATACTCCTGAAGTGATGTCATCCAATTTGCCCTTTTCTCTCCCAGCTCTTTCTGCACTAACAGATTTCTTACAGCAAGGTAAGGAACAACGATTTTTGTCCTGGATTTTAAACGGTAAGACCTGAAATGTTTAACTGCTTTGAAAACAATGTATGTTTGTTGATCTACCGCGGGATAATTTAGTTATGCTCCTTTAAAGGCAGAACTCATAAATGAAATAGGTATCTCGTTGTTTTCATCATTTTTTTGTGTGAGCACAGCAGCATAAGATCTGTTAGATGCGAAAGTATACAATGTGAAATCCTGGGAAAAATCAGGACTCATCAAGGAAGGTGTTTTGGTTATAGTTTTTCTAATGGAATTGAAAGCTTGATTCTCTTGTGATCCACATTTATACAGAACATCATTTTTTATGAGATTTTGTAGAGGTCTAACCATCTCAGAAAAACTTGGGACAAATCGTCTGACAAAATTAATTTTACCCAAAAAGGATTGCATGGTATTTTTGGAAGAAGGTGGGGGAAGGTTGGCAATGGCTTGGGTTCTTTCAAGATCAATTATCATTCCATATTTAGAGACTATAAACCCAAGCAATTTCCTTTGTTCCACTGCAAAGGCTGATTTTTTAGGATTGAGTGAAATACTGAACTTGCGACATCGTTCTAACACAACCCTAAGATGAGACAGATGATATTTCTTGTTCTTGGAAAAGACAGTGACATCATCTAGGTAGACCACAATTGACTGATTGATAAGGTCACGAAAATCAATGTCCATTTCCCTCGAGAAAGTGGCACCAGCATTTATTAATCTGAAAGGCATTTTTTTGTAGGGGTAGGTGCCCCATGGAGTACGAAAAGTGATTTTCGGCTGATCTAATGGAGACATACGGACTTGGTTATACCCTGAGAAACCATCTAATAAAGATAGTCTTTCAGAACCAGATACTTGTTGCGAAATTTGTTCCATTGGAGGGACGGGGTAATTGTCTTTATCAGAGGCTCGGTTTAAATTGTGAAAGTCGACACAAAGTCGAATTTATCCATTTTTCTTCCTTACTGGGACTAAGTTGGATACCCATTGAGTATGACGGGCTGGAAAAATGATCTTGGCAATGAGTAATTTATTTAGTTCTTTTTTTACGGTGGGTTCTAATTTAGGATGCATTTTTCTCAATTTTTGTTGAAAAGGTTGGGTTTGGGGCTTCATGGGAATTACATGATGTATTATGTTTGGATCAAAAGTTTTTAAATCGTCATATGTCCAAGAAAACACATCTTTGAATTCTTTGAACAATTTTATAAATGCAAACTTTTCTTATTCAAAACACCATTTTCCCATATTGATATTTTGAGGATTATCTTGCGTTCCTAAATTCACAGTTTCGTACAATAATGAGGAACTATTCGTTTTTCAATTGACTACCCCTCTAAACTTGTCATGCAGATCATAAAAAATTTCTAACCTAACATATTTGGGGATAGAGTTTACCAGCTCGAATGATAATTCTGCAGATCGAGGATCGGATATTACCGTGAAATATCAGAGGTTTTCGTTATGGGTGCTTTCATCGATTACTGCATCTTGGAAGGTGTCTTCCATATGAAGAAAATTGATGATCTGTTGATTGTCATCAAACACTCGTCAATTTGTGATGTTGTCAGGAATCGATAGTCTAAATAACAATTCAACCGAGAATGCGTTAGGAGAAAGACCTTCAGCAGGAAACAATTTAGAGGCAACATTAGCTAATAAATCACCTTTTGAATTACTCCAAAAAGCAAGAAATTTATGTATTAAACTCCATACCTCGTTTTGGTAGTTTTTCAAATGGGGTGAGAAACAATGTATTTCATTTCTCACCTGCTTGACTGCGATTTCAGAGTCACTGAATACTACCAATTTTTGCACATCCAGATCCAGTGCCTTCTTTAGTCCCTGCAGAAGTGTTTCGTATTTTTCTGTATTGTTAGTACATTCAAATTCCAATCGACAAGAAATAAATGTTTTACTACCTTTGGGATTGATAAGTACACAAGTAGCACCCGCCCCTTCCCGGGATTTAGATCCATCAAAGTATAAGGACCAGATTTGTTCGTCATCGGCAATGTTTTGTATACTTTCCATAGTTGACATCTGAGTATAGGATGATATTTCAGATTGTTGCTCTGGGTTGGTGATAGAGGAAATCTCAATCATGAAATTTCCAATAAAAGTATGCATTCAATGTGTTTCAATCGAATTTACAGCAATAGTGAAAGTCTCATTGTGATCGTTTAAATCTATCACAGTGTACTTGAGGTAACGTTCTTTGTTTATTTTGATCTTGTTAGGCTATCCATTTTCTGGCAGCCACGGATGAGACCAGTCTGTGGCAAAATAGTCGTGTAATTGCTCTGACCAATCTCTACTCAAAAATAAACCATATACTTCTGAAATGTTAACAACAATAATATCAATTACTTGGTGAACCTTTGAGTTGGATGACAATCTTATCAACACATTTCTAATTTCACAAATGACTTTGACATTAGTTCGATCTAATTGAATGATCTTTAAATCAGAAGGTTCTACTTCAGCATTAATTTTCTTACAAACAGATAGAGGCATCACATTTGACGAGGCACCAGAATCAACCATACAATTATGTACATTTATATTGAAAATTTCGAAAGTTAATAAAAAATTAGGCACATTTTTCTATGAAGAGACAGCAGAAACTGTTGATTTTTTATGGTTGTACCTGAAATAGTTTTATCTAAGTTTCCTACAGTTTTCTCTGACATGTCCCTTTTATCCCAATTTTCAGATAATTTTTTACCGAGAACATCTTTAGTTTTATTTAGGTCACTTTCTGTTGATTTCTTACTAATAGAATCATTCTTTTTATTATTTCAACAATACTTTGGAACATTTTCTGTAGGATAAGAGGAAATTTAAGTAATTCAAAAACTGATATATTTGCCCTTAGTTTTTTAAGATCTTCAATCAAATCATATTCTAAAACTAGGGCAGCAGAGTTTTGTCTAGTTTCAGTTTTCTTTGGTTGTTTTGAAACCACATTCCTACTTGTTTCAAGTGGAGGTTTGTTGTGTTTTACTTCGAGTGTTATAAGGATGGACAGTGTCAAAATGTGCTTGAAAGATGATGTTCGACAAATGCCCAAAAATGGGAGGACATGAGTCCTCCTCATTAGGCGTTTCTTCCTCACCTGTGTCGTCTTGATTTTCAGGGGGTTCAGAGACAGAGCTATCATGTGCTTCCAGTATCGTTTGCAAAGCATACTGTAGTCCTTCAAAGTTTAGACCTTCTGAGGTCGGGTTTGGTCGGTTTGGAGGAAAAGGTTTTCTGAAAGGTGGTCTAAAACCTCCTTTACTTATAGGTGTCTCCTCAGTGGATCTTTTAAAGTCTATGACCTGATTGGATAATATCTAGAAAGATTTCTACAAACTTTCTAAATCTAATGTGTCTTGTTGATTTTTATTTTGAGGAGGTCTAGTGAGAATTGCTCCTTTCTTTTTAAAAGATGAAGTTGTTTCAGCCTCACTATTTAAACTATCTTTTAAGCTCAGAATATCCTTCTCAATAAGGACTGCCTCCTCAAAGGCTTCTAATAATGTGTTATTTTAGGACCTTTTAACCCATATGGCCATATTATTATGCAAGGTCTTAGTATAGTATGCAACAGTCAGGTTTTTTGCAGGCATCAAATCTACAGGGATTTTGTTTTTTAGCATTAGGAATCTCTGGTTGAAGTCCTTAACTTTTTCTTTAGGGTTCATTTTCAGACTAGAGAGTTCCATTACTAGGAATTATGGAGATTTATCATCTCCGAATTTTTCTAAAAAAAAGGTTTCAAACTTGTCCCAAGAGACGATGCTTTGATGTTGTTGCGCAAAATACCAGGTTGAGGCATTCCCCTCAAAAGTGTAAGAGAATAACCTGCACACGAAATTCTTGATGTGATCCTCAGTTGATTGCTTCTAATCTGGATCAAATTTGGGTAGCCACTTCTCTTGATGTTTGGGCAACGAGTGATGGGGTCCAGGCACTGCCACGGCATCTTGATTGAAGCAAAGTCTGAAGGGATTATTTGGGTTTGTCATGGGAGTTGGTGGAGTTGAAGGTTGAGATTGTTCAGATGAAGAATTGCCTTCGTTCGCGAATTCCTCTCCTGAAGAGGGTGGAGATGAACCAGGTGGGAATGGTGGGATACCAGATCCGCCAGCACCAAGGATCAGTGTTTCAGAAGGATCGACGATATTATCGCCTAATGGGTTTTCGGGAAGACCAGTGTCTTGAGGTTGTTCTTGAAGATTGGTGAAATCAAGGGGTTGATTAAGTTGTCTATCAAGTTGTTTGATTAGGTATAGAGCACTCTGAGTTCTTATGATTGAATGGAGAACAATTTCTTGGATGTCAATCCCTTGAGGAACTGGTGTCACTGGTTCAACGGGAATATCGGGAGTAGTGTTTCAGGTAGTAGTTGGATCAAGTGTAACGTTAGTGTCTGAGCAACTACATGTCACGACATGAAAACGATTGTTTGGGGTAGTCTCACGACCTCCACATGCCATCAATGATTTCTAGGCCCTCCTCCTAGCGTCATTTGTTGACGGGCATTTATGGCACACCGTCAATAGGAAGGGAAGATCTAGACTAGGGTTGTCTATTTAACCCAAGTTGTTTGGTATAATCCACCCTGACAAGTTTTATGGCTCTGTTAGCCAACTAAGATCCTAAAACAACTAAAAGATATGGATTAACTAAAAATACAACTCTATCAATCAACGATTTAATTACAAATGCGTAACTAACAATGTTCATGTACAAAGGTTATATACAATTTACAAGGTTCAAGCAAAGCCTTGTGAAAATAATTGTTTTAAGATAATGGATCTAAACAAGATTAACAATAAACAACATTATTCTAGTACTCTTATTAACAAACTAATAAACAAGGAATGAACAAGATTGTAAATGATATAACGAAAATAGACCAATCAAATTAATGTTTAAATGATGCAATCATTTTTCAAATCAACAAATTAAAATAATAAATTGACTAACCTCTTGTTGATCAGCAGTACTAAACTAAATTCATCCCTCTGCATTTGTATGATCTCCTCTTAACATGTGTCAAGTGTAAACCTGTAACAAAGGCAAGCATAATACTTCATGAAGAAACTCACAGAAGTCTTTCATGTTCCGGAACGAGTTTATAACGATAGAGAGACAAATAATTATATATCAAGTGACCTTGAAATGTCCAATAACTGAAAATGGAAGAAATTTCATTTCTCGCTAATGGTGTTACCAGCTATCTAGTATCAGACGTAAACTCAAAATACTTAAATAGATGATCAGTCACAGATATAAACTGAACCAAAAATATAATGAACAACATAAACAAAAGCATGATATAAAATATTATGTGCAGAACAGACTAAAGCTAATTCGATACATATAACATTTCACACCTAGAAATTAAATGATAAGACAATGAAAAACATTGTACAGTCTACACAGGATGAAAGCCAAAGAGTAAATTGCTTTCCCATATAGTTTCAAAAATATATGTCCATCATATGGTCCAAGAAGAATTTTCCCTATCACTGGGAAACCATTGATATTTAAACAAGTTTCTGATCTATTCCTCCTATCATGCAAGATAGAGGCAGATCTTTTTATAAAAAAAAATTACTAAAATAAAATAACAAAAAGATAATTATGTTGAAGTCTTTTAATCAAAAATATTTACATTAATATTGTTTTTCAAAATAGAAAATTACTAGTCCATTAAATGCCCAAACCATGACTTATTTCATTAATCATAGCACATCCATCTGTGGTTCACCTCAAACAATAAAAACGAAATCAAAATTAGATAATAATCAAAACAAATAATTCAAAAGACTGGCTACAGAATCTTTCGATTATGTAGCTAGTCTAAAATAAAAACAAAATCAAAATGAATCTACTTATTATCCAAACAAAATCAAATCGTGAACTACAAACGAACTATTTACCAATTCATAAATTCGAAAGACCCTTGACCCTTGGCTCTTGGTCTTGATATATACCATATCACCAACACTTATTCATGGAGGGGGTTAGACACATATTTTGCGTGGGAGTTATATGTGTGTGTGTGTGTGTGTGTGTGTGTGTGTGTGTTACAACCATTTAACAAAAAGCCACGGGAATATGGTGGTCGGTAGGAATGGAACCCCCGACCCACCAAATATAACAAAGACTTGAACAACCTTCGCTAACCAACAAGCCATGTATGTGGTTTGTTAAAACAAACTAATGAATTTGTAATTAAATGGTGTCGCGGGGTAGCATGAACTATGGATTTGGTTATGAACTAACCAAACTATATTTATAATGTATGCCACAAATTTTGGGACTTGGTTAGAAGGGGGCGCCCTATTCAATGGCGTGCACCCTAAGGCAGAACACACACATTTAATGTAGAGAATTGTCTTGTAATGCATGTCGAATGTACAAGGCGTATGAGGTAACACCATAAAGCGTGTCAAGGGATATCTTGACGAAATTTCAAGTATTTTATATCAATTTTGCATGATTTTTTGCCAGGAAGTCAACGATGCACTATGTTTCTGCATTTGAGAAACATTTAAAAAGGTCATTGTAAAACGCAAGCATTTGAGAATTAATATAAAATGTCTCTATTGGAAGTGGACCCGAAGAGGTAGCCCAAATTGGGTGAAGTCCATTTTCTCCAACTTGTGTATGTGATTATATTTGTTCTTCATTTCAAGTTCAATTATTTGCAAGTCATTTATCATTAAAGTGGATTTGGTTAGATAAGTATTTCACATGTAATTTGCAAAACTGTCAAGCGATCATTTTATTTCAAAGATCAAATAGATGTTTATGTCTATTTAAAATTATGAGCATCTAAGGATTTTTCGGATCACATGTGGTGCTTGTTTGAGCCCATATATCGCTCTCTTCAACATACAAACATGAGATGCCTTGGAATGCACCTCAAAACCCTCTAGTTGCTCAATATAAATCTCCTCCTCTATCACTCCATTAAAAAACATTGTCTTGACATCCATCTGGTGGATCTTCCACCCCAACTCATCTGCAATAGATATCGTAATCCTGATAGAAGAATATCTCGCCATGGGTGTAAATTTCTCATTGAAGTCAATGCCCTCCTTCTGTGAGAATCCCTTAGCCACAAAACGGGCTTTGAAATTTTCCACAATGCCATCAACAAAGTGCTTGATATTGTATATCCATCTAGATCCAACCATTGATTTCCCCTCCGGTCGTGGCACAACCTCCCACACATCATTCTTCATGATGGAATAATAATCCTCCATCATGGCATCTCTCCAAACCTGGTGCTCATATGCCTCCGGAAAACTAGAAGGATCGCCCTCTATCAACTCACTCATGAGAGCCTTGTATCTAGAAAACCTTTGTGGTGCCCTGCTCTCCCTAAATGAAGTCCTCGGAGCATCCACCTGCTCTTGAGCCTCTCTCAATGTGCGCTCAGCCCACTTTGGCCTCCTACTGAAGGACTCGACCGGAGTAAATTGAACATCTTTCTCCTCCTCACGTTGCTCACCATGATCACTTTGTTGTTGTTGCTTCCCAACCTATATAAAGGTTTGGGGACCTGTGGTCTGCAATGGTTGTCTAGCCTCCTCCTTATGAGCACTATGCTCCTGACTCTGCTCATCAGCTGACATCTATCCACAGGTCTTCCTGAAAGCCTTGTCCTCTTCAAATTTCATGTCCCTCTATTGACGGGCATTTATAACACATCGTCAATGGGAAGGGAAGATCTGGACCGGGGTTGTCTATTTAACCCAAGTTGTTTTGTATAATCTACCCTGACGGATTTTATGGCTCTGTTAGCAAACTAAGATCCTAAAACAACTAAAATATGTGGATTAACTAAATATACAACTCTATCAATCAACTCTTTAATTACAAGTGCTTAACTAACAATGTTCGTGTGCAAAGGTTATATACAATTTACAAGGTTTAAGCAAAGCCTTGTGAAAATAATTGTTTTAAGATAATGGATCTAAACAAGATTAACAATAAACAACATTATTCGAGCACTCTTATTAACAAACTAATAAACAAGGAATGAACAATATTGTAAATGATATAACGAAAATAGACAAAGCAAATTAATGTTTAAATGATGCAATCACTCTTCATTCACAAATCAACAAATTAAAATAATAAATTGACTAACCTCTTGTTGATCAGCAGTACTAAACTAAATTCATCCCTCTGCATTTGTATGATCTCCTCTTAACCTGTGTCAAGTGTAAACCTATAACAAAGGCAAGCATAATACTTCCTGAAGAAACTCACAGAAGTCTTTCATGTTCTGGAACGAGTTTATAATAACACAGAGACAAATAATTACATATCAAGTGACCTTGAAATGTCCAATAACTGAGAATGGAAGAAATTCCATTTATCGGTCATGGTGTTACCAACTATATAGTATTAGACGTAAACTCAAAATACTTAAATAGATGATCAGTCATGGATATAAATTGAACCAAAAATATAATGAACAACATAAAGAAAAGCATGATATAAAATGTTATGTGCATAACAGACTAAAGTTAGTTCGATACATATAACATTTCACACCTAGAAATTACATGAGAAGACAATGAAAAACATTGCACGATCTACACAGGACGAAAGCCAAAGAGTAAATTGCTTTCCCATATAGTTTCAAAAATATATGTCCATCATATGGTCCAGGAAGAATTTCCCCTATCACTCGGTCACCATTGATATTTAAACAAGTTTCTAATATGTTCCTCCTATCATGCAAGATAGAGGCAGCTCTTTTTTAAAATAAGTTTTTACTAAAATAAAATAACAAAAAGATAATTATGTATCAAAAACATTTACATTAATAAACATTGTTTTTCAAAACAGAAAATTACTAGTCCACTAAACGCCCAAACCATGACTCATTTCCTTAATCATAGCACATCCATCTGTTGTTCACCTGAAACAATAAAAACGTTTGATTCTGTAGCTAGTCTAAAATAAAAACAAAATCAAAATGAATCTACTTATTATCCAAACAGAATCAAATCGTGAACTACAAACGAACTATTTACCAATTCAGAAATTCGAAAGAGAGGCATCAGAAAGGTCAGAGTTTATAATAGTATTGAAATTGGTTGAATTTTTAATAACCACGTTCTCAGATCGCTTAATGCGCTTGTTGGCTCTGTGTGCGTTAGATTGAATGCAAGCTCTGATCTCATCATTCTCCTTCTCAAGCACTGAGTTTCGAGTGACCGCTTGGTTCAACTGTGCCTGTAGGTAAGGAACATCCCGATAATACCTTTCGATCTAGTCGAAACAATTCTCATAGCGCATCGGTTCCATGCTTGGCAAAGGTCGAGTCTGCTTTGTAGTGGGTAATTTATCATGTTACATGATTCGTTTTAGATCATGTTGAATGCCTGAAAAAACCTTCATGTTTCTTTAAGAAAGGAGGCAGATTCGATACGAAATCGAACTGTGGTGTATCGGCATCGATATCGTCCTCAGGAATCCGATCATCGATCTCATCCTCAGAAATCTGTTCATCGATCTCAATAACAGAGATAGGTTTTTCATGATCACGATGTCTATTTCTTAGTGTTCTAGATATGATTCGACCGGGTATTTTATTTTTAAAATCGATGTCTGGACTTCTCTGTATTTTTCGCCTACCTTCTTTCTTGATTTCAAGTTCATTTAAATCAACCCGAATTAGCTCAGGATCAGGATCAACAATGACTTTATCCTTCAGATCATACAAAACATCTTCTAAAGATTTCTTGGGGATAAAATCGCGTCTCGGTTTTTTGCCTTTGGTAAACTTATGGAAAACAACATGGGTTTTAGTTATAGACACAGGGCTTTCTTGCAGATCGACATGTAGGTTTTCTAGAGAGGGGTTTGATCGACAAGGACTTGAGGCTTCATTAAAATGCACAAGTGAGTCTGTCATGTTTTCAGGTAGGGCGAACCCATTTCTACCCACGAAATCTTTCCAACTATCTCCAACTTTAGACAATTGTGAAATAACCAGAATTTGAATCAGGTCGTGATGGAACAAACTAGACTGTGCATTTACGTTTTGTCTTTGGTAGAATTTGGCCATTTTTTGCAGGCTCCTAAGTAGATAAAATGGAATATTTAAACCAAAACCTAAAAATACCATCAATAAACGGACATGATACAGGGAAACTAGTATGTATCTACCCTCACAGGTGACAAATTGGTTAAGTATCAATAGTAAACCATGCCATCGTGGCTTAAATAAAACAATTGGTGTACCTTTTACACTGTAACGCAATTTCTTGGAAGCCATCAGTAGGTGCCAAGGGACGACTTCGAACTTGAGGTTTTTAAGCCAGCAAGCCCCTTCTTGGGGCAATCCAGTGGCCTCTGCAATTGATCCCTCTGTCACTTCCAACTGTAAATCTTCAATCTTAGCCTTAGCGCCATCGAAATTTTGGGCAAAGGCTTGAGCAAATTTGAGTTTGAAACACTCAAATCCTTTTATGAACCCATCCCAACCATAAGCCACGAGATCGCCCACAACGTCGTCATGTGAGAGGAGAGCATGTGAGCCATTCAGCTCGATCCTCACCACAAGCGCCATTGATTTGGTCACACAAAGCCAGCAGGAGTAGAGAAGGGTGGATTGTGTTCGAAACCATATGAAATAGAGGGCAAGTTGTGCATATTCGGAGGAGACCAGATACCTAAGGCTTCGGGAGAAAGCCACCATAGCGACCACTTGGACTGTCGAGTGGATGCTAAACCAGAGGACGCGCAAAAAATGAAAACCACCTTGTCAAATGACTGCCAAACTCAAAACGAAAACTTACCACCTAAGGCAATGAATGAAAGCTTGTGCTAGCAGGATGAAGGAGTAATTCTTTGAAGGCATAACTGTCAACCCTATATCAGAACGATGAGACTGTGATATGACTACAAGGGATAGCATTAATATTTCAAATTAAACCAAAGTTTTGTTTGATGCGTGATCGAAAATGTTTTAACATGATACCCAAAACATCCAAAGAGTAAAATGCCTTAGGCAATACCACAAGGTGGACAATTCATGCACTAATGGTAAGGATGTAACCCATAATACGATAGGTTCACAAGCTTTTAAGGTTCTTGAAATTATTAGATGCCCATAGGTGTTCACCCAATTTTAATAAAAGGAAAATCTATACACTATATGGTGCGACCAAACCAGAGCTTGCTCTAATTTCATGCTTACAGTCATGAAATTGAACAAGAGAAACGATAGATAAAATAAATGAACTCATACACATAGTTAATCAAACGAATCTTTTCAAAACAAAAGATGACAGAAATCTTTGCAAACAAAGGAGGCAGCTACAGAAAATTTTATCCCATTAAGACGATGTTTTACAATGGTAAAATCGACATGAATACTCAGTTTCCATCACCCTCCTAACCATTGTCCTCCTGAGTGAAGGAATTTAGACCCTATAGGCCTTTGAGGTATTGTTGTAACCAACAAGGATGTCCTTCTCTACAGTAGGCTCGAGCTTGGTCCTCCTCTCTACTGGAACATGGTAGTAGACCAAGCACCCAAAGATAGGTATATGAACAATAGCTGGTCTCTTCCCTGTGAAGGCCTCCTCAGGGGTCATCCTCCCCAATATCTTATGCGGACTCTTATTCTGCAGATAGACTACAGTGTTCCATGGCTCAGCGTATAAAAACATGGGCAAGTCTCGATCATGCAGCATAGCCTTTGTTTCCCCAACTATCAACCTGTTCTTCCTCTCTGAGACTCCATTTTGTTGCAGGTTATATGGTACAGTCTGCTCCCTCTTAATCTTGAAATCTACACAAAACTCATTGAAGGCACTTGACATATACTCGTCTCCATTGTCTAATCTAAGCACCTTGATATTTCTGTCTGTCTAGTTCTCCACAAGAGCTTTGAACTCTTGGAACCGGCTGAAGACCTCATTCTTGGTCTTCATCAAATAGATCCAGGTCTTCCTGGAATAATCTTCAATAAAGGAGACATAGTAATTGAACCCTCCAATAGACATTGTTGACATGTGTTGGGTGCAAGCCAACTTTGAGGGAAAGGCACAACGTGGGAGGCGAATGTGCATGCAAAAGGATTAGCACGTGTAAAACAGACGTGCATGCAGAAGAGGAAGGCATGTGAGTCATGCATGCAAGAAGACCTAGCCAGGATAGGGTTAGGGTTTTGGTAAGAGAATGTAATGGTTGGTAAGTCGAAAATATGTATAAATAGGTACCTAGGAGGTCTAGGTAGGGGTTCGTAGTTGTTTGGATGTTAGCGTGTTCGAAATTATTAGTAGTAGTTGTTGCTTAATGCAACTGTAAGTCCGATATAATTTTGTAAATCGTTGAGCTGACGAGAGGGATGGGGGTAGATCTTGAGGGTTATCTCGTAGGCTGAGGAGCCTGGTGCGATCTAGTTCGCCTCATTGTAATATCTTGACATGTTTTGAGGAAGAGTTGTAATGCGCGTGGCGCTATAGTTTTGAACTAGAGATAATAAAAGAGCAAAATAGTGAAATCTTTGTGGACGTAGTTCAATAGGGGTGAACCACGGTAGACCATGTGTCATGTGACTGAAAGTGATGTATCTTCTTTGATGTTGATGATTAGATGGTAGATAAATGAATGAATGAATTAGTTAGATCTGATATTTTACATGCATGAGTAAGAATAGCAGTATAAAAAATCTAGATGTACAAGCTAGTAATTAAATGAAGACCACAGAGGGTGCAGTCACAGATCCCCACTCATTCTCAGGTTGCAAGCACCTGAGCATTACAGCCACCCCTAAGAACTATCTTGGGTGAGACTTCACAGTGCATCATGTGTGTTGTGTTTCCTTTTGGGTTACCACGAGGGACGATAGTTTTAAGGAGGGTTTTGTTGGAAACCAAATCAGGACCTAAACCTGGGTCAACCCAAGAATGATAGCCAGGACGAAGTAGAAAAACCAACAAATGATGTACTCTTTTGATGATAGACTTCAAACTCCTCAGTCGTAGCCTTGATAGTATTGTTAATGAAATGAGTGCCTTGGTCACTCATCAAAATCCTTGGGCATCCAAATCTAGTGATCACTTGCTCAAACAGGGAGTATGTTGTTGTCTTTGCGCTACAATATTTTACTGGTGTTGCTTCTGCCCATCTCATTAAGTACTTTGTCGCAATAATGATATACCTTGCTCCTGACCTCTTTGTTGGTGGATTAATTGGTCCCACAAAATCTATTGCCCATTTGTCGAATACTTGCAAGGTTACTTGTGGTCTCAGGGGAATCTTGTCTTGTCTATTAGGTTTTCCAACCCTCTGACATACATCACATTTCTGGCAGTAATCCTTTGCATCTCTGTGAATGGTCGGCCACCATAGTCCTGCACACAATACCTTATGCTCAGTAGATTTTCCTGCATAATGTCCTCCATCTAATCCCTCACGGGCCTCTGCTAAAATCCTAGGTGTTTCATGTTCTAGTACATATCTTCTCAAAATGTTGTCTGCACCCATCTTGTATAAGTGTCTTGCAATCAATTGATAGTCTGCAGATCTAACTACCAGTTTTTTCTTCTGCACAGTGTTGAATTCTTATGGCACGGTCCTTGTACTCAAGTATTGAATGATGTCATCAAAATATTCATCAGCTACTTGTACTGAAAATAATTGTGCATCAGGGAAGTTGTCCTCTAAGTTCGTAGGTTCCTCTCCATTAGTTATCCTTGACAGGTGATCAGGTCTTGCATTCAACTTCCCAGGTTTGACTATCACTTCGAAGTCAAATTACTGAAACCACAGTAACCATCTACAAATTCTCCCCCCCCAACACTGGCTTATTGACTAGGTATTTGAGGGCAGAATGGTCTATGAACATTTTAAAGTGTTTCCCAAGTAGATAGTGTCTGGACTTCTGCAGTGAATATACCATTTCTAATCCTTCCCTTTCTGTAGTATTGTAGTTATGCTCTGACTCTGATAATTTTCTTCTTGCAAATGCTATAGGATGGTCTAGCTCTCATGCCCATGGTTGCACCAGAATAGCTCCAAGTGTTATCGTTGATGCATCTGCATGCACATGAAATGTTTTTTCCCAATCTGGGAATACTAGTATTGGTGTTGTTAGCATCTTCTCTTTTAGAGTGTCTAAACCTTGCTAACAGTCCTCATTCCACTGAAATTTACTATCTTTCCTCAACAATTTCTCCATCGGCATTGTGATCTATGCATACCCTTTTATGAATTTCTTGTAGTAGCATGTGTGTCCCAATGTTTCTCTCAACTGGCATACTGATTTTGGTGGTGGTAAATTGACAATCACTGCAATCTTGGCAGGTCTACTAGCAAGCCTTGTTTGCACACTATATGGCCCAATAGTATCCCAAAAGGTGTCCCAAAGATGTACTTCTTGATATTTAATGATATATGACATTGCATACATCTTTCCAACATCAACCGTAATACCTCTACATGGTCTTTCAACAGACTGTAGATTGTCCAATCATCCAGATACACCTCTAAAATCTGGTGGATGAATTCTTTGAATGCAGCTATGAATACTCTTGAGAATATTGTTGGTGCATTCTTTAGTCCAAAAGGCATGACTGTGTACTGGTAGGACCCCCATTCTGTGGCAAAAGTGATCTTGTACCTATCTTCTAGGGCTATCTTGATCTAATGGTAGCTTGAGAATCCATCTGTGAATGAGTATGCTTCCTGGCCCCCTATATTCTCTAATACCTCATCTTTGAAAGGGGTATGGAAAGGGTCATGTAGGAAAGCATAATTCATCTTGCTCAGGTCGACACATATAATTATCCCTCCCTGCTTCTTCTCTTGAAGTACCATAGGGCTTACCCATTCAGATTCCTCCACTGGCTCTATGATTCCAGCCTCCAACATTGTGTCAATTTATGCTTTTACTTCCTGCTTATATATTGGGTTCAGTCTATATGGTCGTTGTATGACTGATCTAGCCTCTGATTTGAGAGGTATCTTCATCTCCCCTAGCTCTCCTGCTATGCCCTTCATATATGTAAAGGTTGTTGGGAACAGGTCATTGTACTGGCGCAGTAACTGTGTTATGCTTTCTATTGTTTGCTCGTCCCAGTAGTCTCCAATGCTGGCCATTTTGGGATTCTCAGTTGTCCCAATGTTGAATTTCTTCACCTTGATCGGTGCAACAAACACTTATGATTCCAGAGGTGGACCATCCACCCCTCTTTCACCTTCAACTTTCGTAATCTGAATGTTGTGTGGGTCATCTTCATCTGGTGCGTATTCCTGCACATGGTAGCATGACAGTAGTTATTTCATTGTTTGTTTGTTATGTTGTTGATACTCTGTTTTGAGTTCAACCTCTGGTTCTTGAATGAATATTACCCCTCTAATCTGTTTGAGTGTTGAATCTATGTTGGGGTTCTCATGTTCAAATGAGAAAGTGACTGTAAAATTCTGTTGTAACACTGTCCATTCTGCAGTGCCTCTGCGCAGTTCCTGGTCTACATACCAATTTGTTGGAATCCCTTCCAATGTGTGAATAAAGTGATGAGGCCATTCTTCTGGTGGTGTCATTCTCCATAGTGTTTTGTGCTTGTCCAAGTGTTTTGTTGGTGTCCCATTCCCATCATATCTCTGTAGTTGGTTGCTTCCCTGTTCTGCACCAAATTTTATGCGCAGCAATCGCTTACATTGGCACCAATCCTTTATTGTCTCTTTGTGCGCACCCCACCATCTTGTAGGTGTTGCCTTGAGTGTTATGTCCAGAGCTAAGATCCTTTGATTTTCTAACACTTCATCTTTGTATCTTGTGAGGAATTCCTCTAAGTCATTCAACCCATGAAAGCTGGGAGGTTCCCTTATCTCTGAGCGCAGTAATCTTGGATTTGCTAAAAATCAAATGGTGCCATATGTTGATAGTTGTGGAAGATATTAACCTCTACATGTAACCTTTGACGAGACTAGAATATTCTGGGAAGCAAGAGAAACCTGAAACGGTTGGTTAATAACCCTAGAAGACAAGTTGGCTTAAGACAATAACTTATATTAAGTTATTAGCCTCGAGAAGAAGAAGTCGGCCCAACTAGGTCACTTGGAGGACCATAAATAGAGGGCGCTTGAGCTCATTTGCAATCACTCACTCTCACAACTTCATAAGGACTAGTGGTGAATATCACTGGTGGAGAGTTGCAGTTGTTGCAGTGGTGACTTGGTCTTTGGTTATGGTTTGGACTTTCTACTTGGTACGCTAGCTTTGGAGAGAGGTACGCTACCTTGGTTGGTTATTGGTTCTAGTCAAGGTTAAGGTGCTTGGGGGTGGCCTTTCTGCCTATGGTTGGGTGAAAATATAGTGATATTGTCTATGGTGAAATAAGCACACCTATTATTTTAACAGGTTATGGGCCCACACTATCTTCGGACAGTTTAACCACTAGAAGGTAGATTGGGAGGATTTTCTCAGTTGCAGTTGCAGCCAGAGTTTTGTTGCAGTGACGAAACCCTAACCCTCTTGTTGAGGCACCTTAAGTGAAGCGCTTGACCTAATTCCTAGATAGTCTAGTGCACCCTAGCCAAGCGCACCTCCTGGTACTCTCAGCAAGCCAAGGCGTCAAGTTTGAGTTTTTTTGTCAAAGTCAAAGGTTGACAAAGTCAAAGCAGTCATGACTTACTCTATGAAGACAGAAAACAAGTTACAAGGGGCTTTAAAACTTTAGAGTATGGAAGACAAGGATTGTGTTGGGTATGTGTTATATTATTTGCATGTGTGTGTGTGGGGGCACGTTAGGTTCGACAACTGCGTCCGACGATACCTCTAGCAGCGAAGCTTGTGTCGTGTGCACCGGGCGCTTTCCTAGGGGGGGCAGGTATGCCCCCCCTGGTTACGCGCAACGGATTGTGCTATTTTTAGCAGTTTACTAAATTAATCCTGGATTAAGGGATTAGGGTTTCGGTATCTACAGAATACCTAAAAACATTGTATATATTGTATGGTGAATGGTGAAATTCGATAATGAATATAAGAAAGGTTTTCCCGGTTGAGGGTTTCCAGTATAAAATCTATGTGTACTCTGTGTATGAGCCATTGATTAAATTCTGTTTTGCTTAAGAATCTATATGCATTGCTTTACTTCACAGGTTTAAAACCTACATGTGGTATCAGAGATCATTTTTGGCTTCAGAGGGACGCCTTTGTTGTTGAGGTTTTGGCTCGATCTTGATAGATCAAGTCTATCTTTGGTCTGTGATAAACCTGGGTTTAGTGGGAGCTTTTGCAGTTTTGATTTGAGTGCAGATTGAGGAATGGCAAGCTCTTCTAGAATCAAGATAGAGAAGTTCAACGGTAAAAACTTTGAGCTATGGAAGTTGAAGATGGAGGAACTTCTTGTAGACAAAGAACAATGGATCGTTGTGGATCTCGATACACAGCCTACTAGTACACCATCTACTAGCACACAGGCCACTGGTACACAACCTACCAGTACACCACCTGCTGGTATGTCGCAGGAAGATTGGGAGAAGTTGGACAGAAGAGCAAGGAGTACTATTCGACTCTGCCTGGCAGATTCGGTGTTGTTGAATGTCTCAGGAGAGTCTACAGCCAAGGAACTATGGGAAAAGTTGGGGAATTTTTATCAATCAAAGTCCCTGGTAAACAAGTTGTTTCTTCAAAATAAGTTGTATCATCTTAGGATGGAAGATGGAGATTTTGTGACAGAACATATAAATGCCTTAAATACTCTGGTAAGTCAACTTGTCTCTGTTAATATTACGATTGCAGGAGAAGATAAGTGTATTAATTTGTTATGTTCTTTGCCAGACTCTTGGGATAGTATGGTTGTAGCAATTGGTAGTACCACTCAATCTACATTGAAGTATGAGGATGTAGTTTCATCCTTGTTATCTGAAGAGATGAGGCGGAAAAGCATGGATGGTCATAGTACAGATACTTTATTTGTAAGAGGTCATACCCAAGACAGGAATCCTGGTAAGCCTTCAGGGGGGAGATCTAAATCTACAGGTAGATCTAAGTCTCCAGGAAAATCTTTGAGGAAATGTTGGAAGTGTGGTAAAACGGGGCATTATAAGAAAAAATTCAAGTCTAAGAAGGTTGAAAAACCAAAGGGATTTGATAGTATCTCTTCCACAGAGGCGAAAACCTCCACTGAAGAAGGAGGTGATGTTTACCTAGCATCTACAAGTACACATGCAAACCGCGATGTATGGTTGATCGACTCAGCTACATCATACCATATGACTCCTCACAGGGAGTGGTTCTCTGAATATGAAAAATATGATGGTGGTGATGTATTCCTAAGAGATGACTCGACGGCAAAAATCTTGGGACATGGAAGGGTTAAGTTGTTGCTAAAATATGGAAGGATTAGAACACTCACTGGGGTTCTGCACATTCAAAAACTTGCCAGGAGCCTAATATGTGTAAGCAAGTTGGATGATGCAAGAGTGGATACTGTATTTGGAAAGAACACTTGCAAGATGGTACGAGGGGCAATGGTGTTGATGAGGGGATTCCGGTGTCGAAATCTGTACAAGTTGTTGGGAAGCACTTATACTAATGGGTGTAACAGTTATGTTGTCCTTGAGAAGACAAATAAAGAAGACAAGACCAATATCATCCCTGAAAAGAAGACCATGTTGTGGCATCAAAGACTGGGGCATATTGGGGAAAAGGGCCTTCAAACACTACACGGTAAAGGCATGGTTGAAGGTATGTCTAATTGCACTCCGGATTTTGATTTCTGTGAACATTGCATATATGGTAAACAGAATCGAGTAAGAT
>JZKD02S0221441.1:760276-772432 GCA_000966675.3 Picea glauca
GACACATACATCCTTGGATTGGGATTTGTAAGAAGCAGGGTTGATCACTGTGTATATTCCAAGCAGGTTGGTAATCACTTCATTTATGTAGTGTTGTATGTTGATGACATGTTGTCGGTAGTAAATAACATGGATGTTATCAAGGAGGTGAAATCACAGCTATCCTCCAAATTTGATATGAAGGATCTCGGTGTTGCTAACTTCATTCTGGGAATGGAGATTAAAAAAGAGCATGCAAATAGGAAACTCTGGTTGAATCAAAGAAAATATGTTGAGACGATATTGCAGAGGTTTAATATGCATGGAAGTAAACCGGTCAATGTTCCTATTCCTATAGGTGTAAAGTTAGCTGCAGATTAGTGTCCCAAGACACAGGAAGAAGAAGAAGAGGACATGTCCCATGTTCTGTATGCCAGTGAAGCTGGCAGTTTGATGTATGCAATGGTCTGTACTAGACTAGACATTGCACATGCAGTGGGAGTTTTGAGCAAGTATATGTCAAAACCAGGGAAGGAGCATTGGACAATAGTAAAGAGGGTCTTCAGGTATCTTCGTGGCACTACCAGTTATGGATTGTCCTACCAAGGAAGACCAGGATTGGAAAGAGTGGTGGACATACATGGCTTTGTTGATGCAGATTGGGTTGGAGATATGGATCACAGAAGATCTACAAGTGGGTATGTGTTTAACCTATTTGGAGGAGCAATCAGTTGGATGAGCAAAAGACAGGTTGTAGTGGCACTCTCAACTACAAAAGTTGAATACATGGCAGCCACTCATGCAAGCAAAAAAGCAGTATGGTTACAAAGATTGTGTTCAGGTATTAGGTTGGTACAACAAGCAGTGAGATTAGATTGTGACAGTCAAAGTGCAATCTTCCTAGCAAAGAACCCAACTTATCATTCGAAGACAAATTATATTGATGTTCAGTATCACTTTGTGAGAGACATGGTTGAGGAAAACAAGGTGTTGTTGGAAAAGGTTGACACTTTGAAGAATGTTGCAGATTCATTGACAAAGTCTGTGAGCACAGAAAAGTTCTCCTGGTGTAGAGTAACAATGGGCATTGTTTCCCTGGATTGTTGACTATATAATCCCCTGGCCCCCTAGATGCAAAGAAAACAACAAGTGGGAGAATGTTGGGTATGTGTTATATTCTTTGCATGTGTGTGTGTGGGCACGTTAGGGTTGACAACTGTGTTTGACGATCCCTCTAGCAAGCGAATATGTGTCGTGTGCGTTGGGTGCTTTCCTAGGGGGGTCCTAGGGGGGGCAAGTATGCCCCCCCTAGTTAAGCGCAGCGTTCAGCACCGAGTGTTAGCTTGGAGCCGATGGGGTTCGGGGCAGCACTCTGAAATTTTTTTGGGGGAGGTTTTTACTATTTTTATCGGTTTACTAAATTAATCTCGGAATAAGGGATTAGGGTTTTGGTATCTACGGAATACCTAAAAACATTGTATATATTGTCTGGTGAATGGTGAAATTCGATAATGAATATACGAAAGGTTTTCCCGGTTGAGGGTTTCTAGTATAAAATCTTTGTGTACTCTGTGTATGAGCCATTGATTAAATTTTGTTTTGCTTAAGAATCTATATGCATTCCTTTATTTCACAGGTTTAAAACTTACAGATTGACCTCATCCTTACCAAGAATAAAGTCTTAGATATCGTGAAAGGCAATATCATGGAACCATAGTTTGAAGCAGGAAAAGAGAAGGAACCTCAGAATGTCGCAGCACTGGAGAAGTTCAAGGATAATGACATTAATGTTATGAGTATCATAGTAGACTCTGTAAAGAATCACTTGATACCCTACATCTCTCATCTTGACTCATCCAAAAATATGTCCAATGCCCTAACAAACCTTTTCTCAGTCAGAAATATTGGACAAGTGATGAGTCTAAAGAATGAACTCCGTGACACAAAGATGACAAAGGATGACACCATAGCTTCATACTTTGTGAGTATTTCTCAGTTGAGAGATCAACTACAAGCTATTGAAGAAGCCATCCCAGAAAAGGAAGTTGTCAACATAGCACTCAATGGTATCTCTAGATCACGAGATGCATTTGCTGCAAGCATGAATACAAGGAAGGAGTTTCCAACGTTAGAAGAACTTTGGACCTGTTGTGCACAAGAAGAGACAAGGTTAAACTCCAAGGGAAAACCTCAAAAGGAAGAAGATGTTCAAGCCTTTCATACAAATTTTAAAAGACATGGAGGAAAGAAAAGATTTGATTCAAGAAAGAAGTTCAAGAGAGATATGTCAAAGGTACAATGCTTTGAATGACATGACTATGGCCACTACAAGAGGAATTGTCCTAAGCTAACAAAGAAGAGAAAAGAGATGCATCACGCATCAGCTGCCAATGATGAAGAATCCTCAAAGAAGACACACCATGATAAGATAGATTTCTTCTATTACTCAGCCCTTACTGGAACCGTTGAAGATGACATGTGGTTGATTGATAGTGGATATTCAAGGCATATGACAGGTGACCGTAGGAATTTCAAGCATGAAGGAGAAGGAGACACCTCATAAAGTGGAGCTTGGAGACAACAAATCTTATGCAGTCAAGAGAATTGGACAAGTTACTATCAAAATGGAATCAGGTAACTATATCCATCTTAGTAATGTTTTATATGTTCTTGGGTTCAAAAAGAATCTAGTATCTATTTCATGTTTGGAAGAGAAATGAGATAGAGTAGTTTTTGTGGATGGAAAATTTCTTGTATGGTCTAAAGATTCCAATATAGAAAACACTAGAGTTATTGGAACCCATGAAGGAAGGTTATATAAACTCCTAGGTCAGAATACTCAAACATGACGAAATCAATCCTAGTGAGTTATGGCATAGAAGGTGTGCTCACCTACATCATCAAGCCTTGTCATCCCTGAAACAGATCATTGTAGGCATACCAGAATTACAGTCAGTATATGAAGGCGTGTGCAAAGGATGTGCACTTGGGAAAAACATTAAGAAACATTTCCCAAGCAATGAGAATAGATCTAAAGGGATCTTAGACCTAATAAGGGGGAGTGTTGAAATAATGTAACTGCAAAGTGTATTTTAATTATTATTGATATATTATTCATTGGATCAATCTCCATTACGGATTAATCATGTCGACTATTGTAAAGGACCAAATCCCCTTTTGCGAATTGGTCAAAATATAATTGTAATAGGAAGAAGAAGAAGTCGGCCCCGGAATATATTAAAGGTGGTTATAACCACCCAGAAGAAGAAGTCGGCCCTGCCAGTGAAAAGACACCTCCACACATGTCAGTGTTGTATAAATAAGGAGGCTAGCGTCTCAGTTAGACACACACTCACTTGTTCATTGAGAGACAAGTTTCGAAGCTGCAGTTGGAGAAGAGAGAGGCACGTTCTTGGGAGAGGACTTTATGTATTTGTTTGAGTTATCTCTTGGCATTGTATTGGCTATCTATAATAAGATAGTTTTTGTTGGGTTTTCTTCCCCTTGAGGGTTTCCCAAGATAAATGATGTGTCTCTTGTGATTGTGTATTTCTCAGTGATCCTATCTTATGTTATTGTTGTCTATTGAAATGCAAAGAACTCTAATCATAGCTTAAACCTTAACATGGTATCAGAGCTAAGTTGAAGAGAGCATCTTTCACAAGAAAAAGTGAAAAACGTCACTATTGTCATACATGCAAATTAGGACTTTTTGTTGATGAAGTATTTCAGCCCTAAAACCATCTAGAAAAGTGTGCCCTTCCTCAAGGATCACTTTGGCATCCTCAGCACAACTTTTCAGTGGCTAGAGCTCCCAAAAAGTGAAACCCTTGTTTCACAAAGTACCAGAAAACCAGCGTACCAGAAGTACCAGAAAACCAGAAGCACCAGTCCAGAAATCCGCAGATCAAGTTTGAGGGGGTAAAAGTTGGATTTTCATAAATCTGACCGCACCAGCTTACTCACCTCAGCTCAGCGCATCTATCCCCTGGATCAGAATTTCAAAATTTGAAGTTTGAAAAATTAGGGTTTCCTCATAAAACCCAAAGTTGCAGTTGCAATTGCAGTTGCAGTCTCAAAACCAGTTGTAGTATCAATTGCAGTTGCAGTACCAGTTGAAGTATCAGTCGCAGTACCAGTTGCAGTCACCCTTGAAATTTTCAAGAGTTGGTAATGATTACCGCTACTGCCAGATGGTGCCACTACCTGCAAATTTTATCAGAGGTATGTACTCACATATGTTTAAATGGTTAAACTTTAAAGAGTATTTGCAGGAGAAGGGATATATTGCCATATATCCAGAAGGATATCAAGATCCAACACATTCAGAAGAATAATGCAACTAAGGTTTGATTATTTTGATATGCATTTATTTGTTATGACATTATTTTGATCAGTGTTGCATGTTGAAGCTATGATCAAATTATTAGATGGATTAAAGTAGAGAACATAGAGTTTATTCTCTAACCTAACCTTCTGTCAAGAGAGCATATTGTCCTAGTACAAAAGACAGGTTGAAGAAAACACTTGTTATCTTGAGTAAAAGATACTTGGAAGGAAAGTAGCAGCACACTCAAGGACAAGACTCCAGGTTCCAGGAGAAATCTCTTGTGTTAGTTCCATGTTGCCCTGGAGGAATGTTTGATCACAACACTATGAGAATGTTGACCTCATTTTGTATTGTATTCCTTACCTTTAATCTTTGCTTCAGACAAGTTACAAGTGATAGCTCTAAAGGAGATACTATGATGATTGTTCGTGTTATTGCTTTATATTATCAAAATGATATTATTCTTGCTTGTTGTTTTGTTGACCTTGTTCCAGGTCACAGGTAATAACCCTGAGGAAGCTATAATGAAGGTTGCAGAAGGCAACGTACTAAAGGAGAAACCATAAATGAAGCAATCATCATTGGAAGTGAAGAAAATGGCTTGTATAAGCTAAAGGGTCACTCAGAAGCTACCATGACCCACACCATTGAGAATCCATGTGAACTTTGGCATAGAAGATTAGCCCACATCAACTACAAGGTGCTACCATACATATGCAAAGCTATCACAGGTCTACCAGAACTCAAAGTTGACCATGACGACATCGGCAATGGATGTGCACAAGGGAAGAACATCAAGAACCATTTTCCGAAAAGAGACAGCAAAGAAGAAGGAGTCCTAGAACTCATTCATTCAGATGTGTGTGGCCCAATGCCATCGTCCTCCATTAGTGGGTATGTATACTATGTATCATTTATTGATGATTATTCTCGTAAGACCTGGGTGTATTTTTTGAAATCTAAAGATGAAGTGTTCAGCAAATTCAAGGAATTCAAAGCCTTGATAGAGAATCTTTCTGAAAGAAATATCAAGATACTCAGGTCAGGTAATGGAGGAGAATATACATCAAAAGAGTTTGTGAACTTCTGCAAAGATGTTTGGATCAAGAGGGAACTCACTACTCCCTATAATCCTCAACAAAATGGTGTAGCTGAAAGAAAGAACAAAACGATAATGGAAGTTGTGAAGACCATGATCCATGATCAAGATCTTCCAATGTGCTTATGGGCAGAAGTAGCAATGACAGTCGTATATGTGCAAAACCGATTGTCCCATAGTGCACTTGAGTTCAAGACCCCGGAAGAGATGTTCACCGGAAAGAAACCAGGGTTAAGCCATCTCAAAATATTTGGTTGTCCAGTATTTATACATATTCCGAAAGAGAAAAGAAACAAGTTGGACCCTTCAAGAAAGAAGGGAATATTTGTGGGACACTGTGAGGTCTCCAAGGCCTTCAGAATTTATAGACCAGGTCACCATCACATTGAGATCAGCATGGATGTGACCTTTGATGAAGATGCAGCACTCAAGAATCAAGAAGATGTCAGCTTGAAGAAGTATATGAAGAGGAACATGTAATCCCCAGAGTTACAGAATAAGTAAGGGAGGTTCCCAGAGCCACAGAACCAGTGAGGGAAGTCGTAACTTCCCCTGATGAGGAAATTCTAGAAGATCATGACATAGTATAATTTCAAGAACCTCCTCAGATGACGATCTCCCATAAAAGAAAGCTTGCTTGGGCAAGAGAGCTTATTCAATATGGAGAGAAGTATGGTGTTCCCGAAGGAACCACGAGATAGGTAAAGAGACCTAATCCATTCTCCAGTTATATGGCTTTGATGTGTGATCTCCTAGAGAAAGAACCTACTTGCTTTGAAGAAGCCATTTAGAAGAAAGAATGGGCATATGCCATGACAGAAGAATACCAATCCATAATAAAGAACGATGTATGGGAAACAGTTCCTAGACCGAAGAGTAAGGATGTGGTATCTTCCAAATGGATTTTCGAAATAAAACATGTTGTTGATGGAAGTATTGAGAAGCATAAAGCAAGATTTGTCTCTCGTGGCTTTTCTCAAAAGGAAGGCATTGACTATGAAGAGACATTCGCTCATGTAGCCAGATACACTTTGATCAGAACCATCATAGCCCTTGCAGCTAAGATAAAGTGGAAGTTACACCAGATGGACGTAAAGACAGCTTTCCTAAATGGTGTCATCAAAGAAGAAGTGTATATAGAGCAACCTCAAGGATTTGAAGTTGAAGACAGGAAGTCTCATGCCTGCAAGATGAAGAAGGCTCTGTACGGATTGAAGCAAGCTCCTAGAGCTTGGTATGGCCGGATAGACAGTTTCCTGACGAGCTTGGGCTTTACCAAGAGTAAAGCGGATTCTAACCTCTACTTCAAGGTTATGAACGATGAGCCAGTGATATTAACCCAGACATGTTAACCTAGTTGTTGCAAAACATGTGACGAGGTACCTTAAGGGTACATTATATTGTGGTCTCAGTTATGATGGAGATCATGATTTCACATTGAGTGGGTACACTGATTCAGATTGGCCTGGAAGTGTCTCTGACAGGAAGAGCACTTCAGGATGTTGTTTCAATTTGGGATCAGCCATGATATCATGGCAGAGTAGGAAGCAATCCAGCATTGCTCTCAGCACAGTAGAAGCAGAATACATTGCTACGTGTTCTGCTAGCTGCAAAGCTATATGGATTTGAAAGTTGTTGATCGGTCTATTTGACCTAGAGATGGAAGCAACCATGATCCTATGTGACAACCAGAGCTGCATAAAGATGACAGAGAATCTTGTATTCCATGATAAGTCAAAGCACATAGAGATCTGATATCATTACATACGTGACATGGTGCAGAGAGGAGCCATAAAGCTCCAGTACGATAGCACGGATGAAGAGGTTGTTGATGTGTTGACCAAGCCTCTATCTCGTGTAAAGTTTGAGCACTTTCGAGATAAGCTTGGTATAGTCCAAAAGGACCTTCCTCGAAAGGGAGAGTAGTTGTTGTGATGAGATATACCTAGTACTATGCTTCCAACTTAATCGTTGTGACATAAAGCAAGTCTAGTTGTTGTGATGAGATGTGCCTAGTACTATGCTTCCATCTTAACCGTTGTGACGTAAAGCAAGTCTAGTTGGTGTGATGAGATGTGCCTAGTACTATGCTTCCATCTTAACCGTTGTGACGTAAAGCAAGTCTAGTTGTTGTGATGAGATGTGCCTAGTACTATGCTTCCAGCTTAACGGATGTGACGTAAAGCAAGTCTAGTTGTTGTGATGAGATGTGCCTAGTACTATGCTTCCATCGTAACTGATGTGATGTAAAGCAAGTCTAGTTGTTGTCATGAGATGTGCCTAGTACTGTGCTTCCAGCCTAACCGTTGTGACATAAAGCCACTCTAGTTGTTGAGAAGAGATGTGACTAATATTGTGCTTCCATCTTGATAGCTATGACGTAAAGCCATTCTAGTATCTTTCTTCCAGCTTTAATGTTGTGACGTAAAGCAAGACGAGTATCTTGCTTCCAGCTTTATTGATGTGACGTAAAGAAAGACAAGTATCTTGCTTCCAGCTTTATTGTTGTGATGTAAAGCAAGACGAGTATTGTGCTTCCAGCTTGATAGTTGTGACGTAAAGCCAGACCATTATCTTGCTTCCCGCTTTATTGTTGTGACGTAAAGCAAGACGAGTATTGTGCTTCCATCTTGATAGTTGTGACGTAAACCCAGTCCATTATCTTGCTTCCAGCTTTATTGTTGTGATGTAAAGCAAGACGAGTATTGTGCTTCCAGCTTGATAGCTGTGATGTAAAGCCAGTCCAATATTGTGATGATGTGACCAGCCTCGTGCTGTGATGATGATGTATTAGTTTTATACTAATCCATATTGATGCAGATGATGATTTCATTCCTTTGAGAATGATGATGTTGTCGATGAGAAAACTTCCAATGATTTATAGATACGCCAGTCAGTGTTCCAAGATGATATTGATGATGTTGTCCTCTCACCCACCTGATGTTGTTGATGATGATGTCCTCTCTCTCGCCTGATGTTGTTGAAGAATACCCTTCTTGTTAAGGGGGAGTGTTGAAATAATGTAACTGCAAAGTGTATTCGAATTATTATTAATATATTATTCATTGGATATATCCCCATTGCAGATTGATCATGTCGGTTATTGTAAAGGACCAAATCCCCTTTTGCGGATTGATCAAAATATAATTGTAATAGGCAGAAGAAGAATTCGGCCCTAGAATATATTAAAGAGGCCCCATAATATATTAAAGGTGGTTATAACCACCCAGAAGAAGAAGTCGGCCCTGCCAGTGAAAATACACCTCCACACGTGCCAGTGTTGTATAAATAAGGAGGTTAGCGCCTCTGTTAGGCACACACTCACTTGTTCATTGAGAGACAAGTTTCGGAGCTGTAGTTGGAGAAGAGAGAGAGAGAGAGAGGTGCATTCTTGGGAGAGGACTTTCTGTATTTGTTTGAGTTATCTCTTGGCATTGTATTGGTTATCTATAATAAGGAATTTTTTGATGGGTTTTCTTCCCCTTGAGGGTTTCCTAGGAAAAATGGTGTGTCTCTTGTGATTGTGTATTTCTCAGTGATCCTATCTTATGCTAATGTTGTCTATTGAAATGCAAAGAACTCTAATAATAGCTTAAACCTTAACACAAAGGTGACTTCTCAAGAAAGGCATGGTTGTATCTGTCAAAGACCAAGGATGAAGTATTTAGCAAACTCCAAGAATTCAAGGTTGAAGTAGAGAACCTAACAGATAAGAAGATCAAGACAATAAGATCTGATAATGGAGGAGAATGCACCTCCAAGGAGTTTTTTTCCTTTTGTAAAGAAGTTGGGATTAGGAGGGAGCTCATTGTCCCTCACAATCCTCAACAGAATGGTGTGGCTGAAAGAAAGAACAAAACCATTGAAGAATCAATCAAGGCAATGATGAATGATCAGAACTTATCTATGTTCCTATGGGGAGAAGAAGTTATGACAGTTGTTTATGTTCAGAATAGAAGTCCACATAGAATATTGAAGAACATAACTCCTGAAGAAGCCTTCTCAGGAAATAATCCAAGCGTTAAACACTTGAGAATCTTTGGATGTCCTATATATATTCATGTTCCAAAGGATAAGAGAAAAAAGTTGGAACCCTCAGGAAAGAGAGGAATATTCGTTGGTTACAGTGAATCATCAAAAGCATATAGAATTTATGTTATAGGTCAACAGAAGATTGAAATAAGTAGAGATGTAACTTTTGATGAAAGGATTACATTTAAAAAGTCTATAGAAGAACCTATAGAATCCAATGAAGAAGAGGAACATGAAGATGCCAAAGAAGAAAGTACATGTTCTCTAGAACTAATGAAGAACAAGAAACACCACATGAATCTATGGAACCAACTATTACACCTAAGACAAGGAAAAGGCCAACATGGCTTGAAACTACTTTGCAGGAAGCAGAAAAGCACAAGGCTCCAACTAGTACTTTCAGACAAAGCAAGAAACCCAAAATGTTCACTATTTATGCGGCACTCATGACAAGTTTGGTTAATGCAGAACCTTCCACCTTTGAGGAAGCAATTATGAAGAAAGAACGGAAGAAGGCCATGATGTAAGAATACCAATCCATCATGAAGAATGATGTATGGGAAGTTGTGTCGAGACCTAAAGAGAAGTTTGTAGTCACTTCAAAGCAGGTTTATAAGATAAAGCATGTTGTAGATAGAAGTATCGATGATTACCAGGAGAGATTTGTGGCTAGAGGGTTCTCTCGGTAGCACGGAAAAGATTATGATGAAAAGTTTGCTTTGGTTTCCAGATATACATCTATCAAAGCCATAATATCTCTAGCAACTTCCATGGGTTGTAGCATACATCAGATGGATGTAAAGACTGCCTTCCTCAATGGAGTGATTAAGGAAGAATTATATATAGAGCAGCCTCAAGGTTTTGAGGTACACCCAAAAGAAACCCATGTATGCAGATTGAAGAAGGTATTGTACGGACTCAAGCAAGCTCCAAGATCTTGGTATGCACGCATTGATAGTTATTTAACGAGACTTGGAGTTTCCAAGAGTCATGCTGATCCAAATCTCTATTACAAGGTTGTGAACAATGCACCTATTATTCTACTGTTATATGTTGATGACTTGTTCCTGATAGGTGTAGAGCCTCTCATTATTCAGTGTAAGGAGTTATCCACTGAATTTGATATGAAGGATCTTGGTCCCATGCACTACTACTTGGGAATAGAAGTGTGGCAGAAGCGTGGTGAAGTCTTCCTAGGACAAGGGAAGTACGTTGTAAAGATCCTTCAGAAGTCTGGGATGATGGACTGCAAATCCATGGCAACTCCCATGGTAACAGAGTTGAGGAAGTTGAGAGACTTTGATTCTAATCAATAGACTCGTCCATGTACTGGCAATTGATTGGCTCATTGATGTATTTGTTAAATACTAAGTCGAACATATGCTTTGTTGTGAACATGTTGAGCCAGTTCCAGGTGGAACCTAGACAAGAACATTGGGTGGCTGCAGAGCTTGAGATATCTTCGTGGGACGATAAAGTATGGTTTGAGATATGCCTCAAACAGTGAAGTAAAGCTACATGGATTTACCGATTCAGGTTGGGCAGGGAGTATGGAAGATAGAAAGAGTAATTATGGATTGTGTTTCAGTTTGGGTTCTGCTATGATTTCATGGGCTAGCAAAAAATAGAAGTCGGTTTCACTCAGCACTGTCGAAGCAGAATATATTGCAGCTTGTGATGCTTGTACGGAAGCAATGTGGCTCTGTAAGTTGGTTTATGGACTGTTTGATCAGGTGTTGGATTCGACCGTGATATATTGTGATAACTAGAGTTGTGTGAAGCTCTTAGAGAACCCAGTGTTCCATGACAAGTCAAAGCACATTGAGATCAAGTATTATTTCCTTCGCGATAAAGTCTAGAGGGGAGAATTAGTTCTCTAGTATATCTCCATTGATAAGAAGACTGCGGATATTTTGACGAACCCTTTGTCCAAGATAAAGTTTGCATACTTGAGGGACAAGTTGGGGATCGTGGAGATTGGTCCCTTGGTTGAAAGGGAGGAGATGACTTCCTTGGTTGGGAGGGAGCACTGATATGTGGCATCATGGACTGTCAGTGACTTGCAGATATGTATCATGCTAGTATAGCTTAGAGATGATCACACAACTTAGAGATGATGCTTGCATCATGCTAGTACATCTCAGATATGATACAGATGGTTGGAGTTGTTGATACAATGGCATGAGGAGCATCGTGCTAGTACAACTTAGAGGTGGACATACAGCTTAGAGATGATGCTTGCATCATGCTAGATATGATCATGCTAGTACATCTCAAATATGATACAGATGGTTGGAGTTGTTGATACAATGGCCTGAGGAGCATCGTGCTAGTACAGCTTAGAGGTGGACATACAACTTAAAGATGATGCTTGCAGCATGCTAGTTATAGTCATGCTAGTACAGCTTAGAGACGATATTGGTGAGCCGCATCATGCTAGATATGATCATGTGAGTATTGCTTAGAGGTGGCATACAACTTAGATATGATGCATTGGCATCATGATAGATATGTCATGCTAGTACGGCTTAGAAATGATCATACATCTTAGAGATGATGCAGGAGGGCTCGTGACATGCTAGATATGATCATGCGAGTACAGCGTGTTGAGATTTGGATACCTTGGAAAGTGGTCCCCATGTGCTTATGAGTCTCTAAGCACAAAGGGGGAAGACTTTTACCCTCATACTTTACTTTATGATTCTAATTTCACTTT
>JZKD02S0221441.1:803434-828537 GCA_000966675.3 Picea glauca
TCTCCTAGAAGTGGCTAAAACCACTTTATAATTACTAGGGGCTGACTTTACAAATACCACCATACAAATACATGTTGACCAATCCACAAAAGGGGATTTGATCTTATACAAGACCTCACTTGATCAATCCACAAAAGGGGATTTGATCTATACAATAATAACTCAAATATAATTAGAATATTCTTCGAAGTTACAATATTTCAACAAATCTATTGTTCAAATTTCCCCCCTCGTACACTTGGTGCATGTCGCACATTAAATGGTAACTGCCATTTGTGTACACAAGGCCTGAGGGAAATGTGTGAGAATTAATCCTCATTAATTAACAACGGTCGTTTTTGTCATGTGAGAGATGCACAATGGATATGTTATAATTACCTTGAAACCACAAATCATGTCATATGTGGAACGTGGCATGGGGCTAAGTGGAGTGTGGGTGCGAGAAGCAAGAGTATCATGCGAGAATGTGGGTTCCAGGAAGAGAGTGTGTGCGAGAGGAACATCGGTTGTCACCTTCTTGCATGAGCCTCGAGGAAATAAGAAAAAATTATAAGTATGAGAATGTGGGTTGCAAGGATGTAAGTTGCAGGAATGTATGCGAGAATGCAAGTTACGATGAGACTTGGACCACTACAAGGTTCGCGAGGGGTTTCCCCACATCAGCATGGACTTAACATATGTGCAATGTGGGTTGCGGGTGGCTGGGATATTTGACAAGGCATCACCCCCTGCATCCGCATGACTAAGTGTTATAAGGGGTCACACAAGAAATTCATGTTTTAAGTAAAGGAAGGGAAAAGGTATCAACAATAACATACATCAAGAGCATGTAGTGTATTATTTGAGCAAGAGCCTCGCCAGACCTGAATTGAGGTATTCTCATATTGAGAAGCTAGACTTAGCAGTAGTTCATGTTGTCCAACTACTTCAACAAATTGCAGTCATCGCATACACTAATCATTTCCAGTGTGCCTTGACCCGAAAAATAATCGGGAGCAAGTACAATAATTGAATTGTCATTTTGCAAAAAATTGATCTAGAGTTTACTTCAACAAAATCGAAGAAGTCCTTAGTTTTTGTCAAGCTCGTGTCAAAGTTACCCAGAGATGGTGAGGATCAAGTTGAGACTGACTTGTTACCTGACGAGCATTTATTCCCCATTGCCTCTAATGACCCTTAGTACAAAGACATTTTGGTCTATCTCCAGAACCAAATGTTCCCATCCAACCTCTCTAACGATGAGCGTCAAATGTATTCATCATCATGCGAAGAGCTACCTCATCATCGACGACACTTTCTATTGTAGAGACGTGGATCTCATTTTGCGTTGATGCTTAACTCATGAGGAGGTTGAGAGGGTTCTCAATGATTGTCACAATGGAGCCTATGGTCATCACTTCTCTGAGTTGGAAACAGCCCAAATGATTTTGAGTGCCAATTATTTTTGGCCTTCAATCTTTAAGGATCATGTAGAAGCAGTTAACGAGTGCCACCCGTGCCAAATTTTTCACAAGGAAAATGCACACACATCTAGCTCCACTTTACCCTATCATCACCATTGGCCCTTTCACTAATGGGAGGGTTGATTTTACAACATATCATCTAATTTTGGAAAGAGGTCATAAGTACATTATTGTGACTATAGACTACTTTACTAAGTGAGCTAAAGCCATGTTGACTTTCTCAAATGATGATGAGACAGCAACACTTTTCATATTAAATAAGGTCATTGCAAGATTCTATGTTCCTAAAGAGATTGTCACTAACCATGGAAATCATTTTTAGAATAAAATGATGACAGAATTAGCAACGAATTTAGGGTTCCACCAAGGATATTTGTTATTGTACTATCTGCAAGCCAATGCACAAGTAGAGGTTGTCAAAAAATCCTTCAAAACCATTTTGCAACGGACGATCAATATGATGTTTTTTCTTGCTTTATTGGCATATCGAACCTCGGTAAAGACTGTTATCGATGTTACTCCCTTCCAACTCGTCCATGGGATGGAAGCAATTTACCAATTGAATGTGAAATTCCCTCACTAAAATTGTCCATAGAACTCATGCCTTACACAACTTCCCTCATGGAACAACTCAATGAACATCGTAGGGATGCGGCCACCACACATGAGGCACATAAGAAACGTGTAAAGGCCTACCACGACAAGTCCATTCATCCTCGAGTTTTCTCAAAAGGAGGCTTGATTTTAATTGATGACCAAGATAGGGATGCCTTGGGGGCAGAAACGTTCAACCCAATATGGCATAGTCCTCAAATTGTGAGTCGTGTCCTTAGTACGGGAGCTTTTTAGTTATAAGATTACAAGGGAAATGTGTTGGAGGAGACCCGCAACAGGATCTATTTAAAGAGATATTTTGCCTATGTAGCAATGCGTACATGATGACCTTGTAATTGTTGTATATACGTAGTTTTTTGCTTTTGTTTTTCCTTTATTTCTCGATTTTTTTTCGATCGTTTCTTATCGTGCTTTATGCTTGATTGGAAAATGTCACTAGACGCACTTATGTTTGTGGGATTCATGAATGGTGCTAAACACCACACTCGAAACCTCGCTTCTACTAATTAGGTGATTTATTCTCCCACGGGTCAACGTGTGAACTCAAGAGGAGCTTGTCTCGGACCTACGACCAATAACATCACCGAATACATTGTGCTAATTGAATTAATGTCGAAAGTCATTTTGTGTGGAATTCAACATTTGGTAGTTCACCTAGATTCACAATTGGCAGTGTAGAATTTAAATGGCATATAATGTGTCTACGATACTACACTTCTTTGAAAGTTCTTATAGATGTGACTTCTTGATTTATTTTTTTTAATTTATTACTTTTCACGTCCCAAAGGATTTTTAATCATTTATCTCATACATCAGCTAATTATGTATTAGATTATCATTTGTCAAATTACGCATAAAACAAAGCATACATGTAAATATCATAAAAAGTAATCACATAATTTTGCACATATAAGACTGGAAATTGTGTAAACATTGTATTAATAATATCAAGTACAAAAATGTGTAGAAGTGTTATACAAAATCAAGCACCCTAGCCTTTGATGATACATATATATGATAGGTCCATATATCAACTATGCCTCAAGCCCTATCTCAATGTGGACCTCATCGTAGCACACAATGGCATTGGCCACCCACCAAAATAATTGAACCCATGCTCATCGTACTCCTACCACCTATCTCTTAATACGTTTTGGGAGGTCCTCTACCTGCGCCATCAACACCATGTTGGTCAACCCCTCAAGGTTCCACTAGACTAATTAGAGAACTCACTCAACGTCTCCTCCTGCTTGGTCCTCACTTATGCCCTTGTGTCGATGGCTAGGATACTCTACTGGTCAAGTTGCTCCTACATCTACATCATCAAGCCTTTTGTTAGTAACTCTACATACAAAAACATTTACCTCTTGCTTTTCATATATAACGAAAACATAAAAATTAAATAAATAAATAAAACATTCACTTACAAATGTCACCCAGTGTGGGATCTAGAGGTAGTGTTAAGTCAATGTCCCCACAAAAGTACAAATTGGCATATGAAAAGTCATCAATTGCAATCAACTAATGAGACCACCAATCTAAAAATGCATCATCAAAGGCATTGGTGACACACCCACCTCCAAAATGATACATCATATCTATCCATTGAACCATCATGGGCTCTCTAAGTCTGAGTGGAGTAAGTGTGATGTAAAAGTGCAGAGATGGGAGCCTCTCCAAGATGTTAGCTTTTATAGCTCGGGAGGTACTCTGCATGTTTATCTTGTATGCGGAAGTAGATGTATATTTGCACTACTAGACACTTGACTTTGTAATGGGTTTTTATAAAGTTGTAATAAAGTGGTTAATTTATTAAAGTGACTTTTTCATGAAGTGTACCTTCCAATATTAAAGTGACTTCATTTCATAAAGTGCACTTATGTTATAAATTGAAATTGTACTTTAATATTTTAAGTGATTTATTTTGGAGGGAATGAATCATGTCTCTTGATCATATAAAGGCAAGATTAGATCTTGGCCTTTGGATTTAGGGATGGGCAATGTGAAAAGACACTTGGAAGGTACAAATTAAGGTCACTTTCGAATTATAAGAGAATGCATTGGGTAGTGTGCAAGAAATAAAGATAAGAAGAGATTGAGAGAGATTTCCGAGAGAGCTTTGAGGAGGAGAGGAAAGGGAAGCAAGTTGGGCGCATTTCCCAGGGGAGATTGGGCACATTTCCTAAGGTGATTTTTTGTGTGAAGTTGTTGAGTTATTTGTTGTTGTTGGAGGCCATACTGTATGGATCTGTACACTCCATACAACAAGGAAGAGGGCATGGTTTTCAAGGTTGTTTGTGGGCACGAAATTCGAGGTTGATTGGAGTGTTTCTTGTTGTTGAAGAGGTCGTATAGTTTTTTCCGTACAGCTGACTATGGGAATGTATTTCAAGGTGTTGTACAGTCAAGGGAGGTCGTACAATAGTACGTTTTTGGCACGATTATCTAGGCATAAAATTGGGCACTGTTTTGGGTGTTGTAAGTGAGTTTTTCCCTTGCTGGAAATTTTATGTTGTTGCTGATATTACATTCCTAAAGCTAATAAAATATCTCTCTCTCTTTGGGTTTCCCCACATTGGGGTTTTCCCTGGTTGGTTGCCTAAATTTTTTAGTATTCCATGGATGTGTGATTGTTGTTCATTATGTTTATTCCATTGCAAAAGTGATTGGCAATGTGTATTTATGCTCATAATATTTTCGGAATGTGGGTTTATACATTTCAAAGTTCATAGATGACAGTTATCTCTAGGTTGCTAAGTGTATGACATAATTTAGTGCATGATGATTTTCTCATTAAATTTCTACATGGGATCAGAGCTTGGGCTCTGAGTTACAGTGAGTAGTGTTATTTTTGGGGCTAGATTTGAAGGGGGGGAACTTGATTGATTGTTTTCCATTGAACAGTTGACAGGGAGATGGTTGTTTGCATCAGGTATGAGGACCGGTTGGATGCGATTTCCAACTATTTGCAATGGAAAGTCAGGATGTCGGTTATTCTCAAGGAAAACAAAATTTGGAGCTTTATCAACACCATAGTTGTTCTTCCATCAACAGACCCTGTAGCTTTGGATTTACATGAGGTAAAGGAGGCCAAAGCTCAAAGGATTATTTTGGATGGGGTGAAGGACCACCTTATCCCTCACTTGGTTGAGAAGAAGACATCCAAACAGATGTGGGATGCACTTAAAAATTTGTACGAGGCGAACAATGAAAACCGAAAGATGTGATTGAAAGATAAACTACATGATACCAAGATGGGTAAGGGGGAGAGTGTGTTTTCTTATCTTACCCAGGTAGCTCAAGTGAAAGATGAGTTGGCTGGAGTTGGGGAGGTCATATCAGATTCAGAGTTGGTGAGAATAGCCTTGAAAGGCTTCACCAAGGAATGGGAAGTCTTTGTGAAGTGTGTGGTGAGGCGTGAGCATCTTCCAGATTGGAGCAGACTGTGGGATGATTTCACTCAGGAAAGAAGACAGATGGAGTTGATGAAGATATTGCTCTTGCTACAAAGGGCAAGGGGAAGAAGAAAGGAAATTACGGGAGGGACTTGAGTAAAGTCAGATGTTACTGTTGTAACCAGTTGGGGCACCTTGCTTCTCAGTGTCCTGAGAGGAAGAAGAAGAAGAAGAAAGAACAAGAGGGGCATGATACATCTGCTACAGCAGCTATGCAGGACTTTTCATCCAAGTTTGATATGGAATTTTCTTTGGTTACTCTAGTATCCAGTGTTGGTAGTGGAGGATTTGGGGGTGATAAAAGATGGATTGTTGACAGTGGAGCCTCTTGTCACATGACGAGAATCTGGAAAGTACTATTTATTATCACGGAGACAGGTCATGACCGACTGGTGGAGAGTGAAGGAGGTATGGCACGAGTTGTACGTGGATTTAGAAGGGTTAGATTCTGACTTGGGTATGGGGGACTCCTGGAGGTTGATGGAGTTATCTTTGTTCCATGGTTGAGGGTTAACTTACTCTCAGTATTAGCCTTGGAGGATGTTGGATATTGTACATTGTTTAAGAGGGGACATGTATTTATCTACAGGGAGGGAGTGGACCCAGTTGAACCATAGTTGATTGGTGATCGGGTGGACAGGTTGTACATATTGCGAGGACAACCTTCACATTATGATTCAACGTCGGATGAGGAGAAGGAGGCTCTTGAGACTGCGGTGGGCCCAAGGATTCAGTCTTGCATTCCGAGAGAAGAGAGGTAGTCTCTTCTTAGCATCGGTAGGAGGCTCAGCTGGTGTGATCGAATCGATGCTCAGGGAGGAGTGGATTCTCCTAGGAGCTCAGGGTTCAGAGTGGCTTCCAGGAGGAGGTCTTCTAGTTCAAGTTATGTGTAGGTGTTGGGGTTGGCTCCAGGTTCAAAGGGAGCTCCTACTGTGAACAGTGTGATGGGACCGGATGATGGTGATGGAAGCAAGTACATCCCTCGCTACGAGAGAGTGTTAGCTTTTATAGCTCGGGAGGTACTTTACATGTTTGTCTTGTATGCGGAAGTAGCCTTATATTTGCACTACTAGACATTTGACTTTGTAATGGGTTTTTATAAAGTTCTAATAAAGTAGTTATTTTATTAAAGTGAATTTTTAATGAAGTGTACCTTCTAATGTTAAAGTGACTTTATTTCATAGAGTGCACTTATGTTATAAACTGAAATTGTACTTTAATATTTTAAGTGATTTATTTTGGAAGGAATGAATCACATCCCTTGATCATGTAAAGGCAATATTAGATCTTGGCCTTTGGATTTAGGGATGGGGAAGGTGAAAAGACACTTGGAAGGTGAAAGGTCACTTTCGAATTATAAGAATATGCATTGGGTAGTGTGCAAGACATAAAGAGAAGAAGAGATTGAGAGAGATTTGTGATGCAAGAGCATCGCAAGCAAGCGAAAGTGGAGGACAGTTGGATATGCACCAGCGTGTATTTTGAAGAGATTTTGAAATTTAAAGATGAAACATTAATGTAATAGTTGGAAGGATGTAATTGTTCTTAAATGTTTTAGGGATTGTAATGAAGATATTGGGCGTTGCTCTCATCTATCGGTTGGAGGCATTTAATGTAATAAATGTAAAGTAGTTGTAGTCTTTAATTTCGATAAGATAGCTTAGAGTTGTAGGAGGGAAAACTCAAGAAAGTTCCCTCGTAGATGTATTGTACAATAATTCTCAATTGTAAGAGTACAAGTTGTAGAGCACGAAAGCATAGGAGAGCAGAGAAGAATAGAGATTGTAAAAGTTGTTTGAGTAGATAGTTGTTTCTATAGAACCCATGTACAGAAGCACTTGAATTTATATAACAAAACTTTAATCCAATTTCATGGTGTTGTTATGGTTACTGTTTGCATCTGTTGAATGGTATGTTTACAGTTTGCTTACATGCTCTGTTATGCATTTGTTTCAATGCTTTATGTGTATGATTTCATGTTGAATGTATGAAGCCTGTGAGAGGGAGAGTATAAGTTTCAATTTATACTCGTCCTGAGAATTCTTGCAAGGAGTGCAGTGAAGGTCCACAAGGAGTGCGTTGACGAGATTCTGAGTCTTACCTAAGAAAAGCTCAGGAGAGATAAAGTTGTTCTTATACCAACATAAGTGAAAATATAGCACAGAGTCGTGCAAGGTGTGCGCAGGCGGGTCGAAGTCTTAGACTTTTCCAACCAAGTGAGCGGTTGAATAAATTTTGTCGCAAGGAGTGCGCAGAGTTGGATTGTTTCGATAATCGGAGATTATCGTGAAGGTCGCAAGGAGTGTGTCTAAGGGATAATCAGAGATTATCCCTTAGAACCCTTGAGTTTGCAGCAAGAATCAGCTCATGAGGGATAGAAACTGGGAAATTCCAGAGGAAGGATGAGGGTCGAAGTCACCTCACAGAAACCAAGCTCAAGAGGAAAGACGCCAATTGTTTGGCCAGGAGTCTTTGAGAACCTGAACGGACGGTTGGAATTCTCAGAGGGCGAAACATCAATTTTTCGTGGACCGTTGGATCTAGTAGATTGGCAGAGAGGATAAGACCGGGGGTCTTTCAACACTCATAAGCTCAGGAGAGATAACAACTGTTAGATCCCGAGGAGTGTGGGTCGTCGATTGGGCGCTCCGACATATCGGCATTTCGGGAGTCGAGAGTGTGGAAGAAGTTGTCTTCGGGAATCGCGAGTCACAAAATCCCGATAAGAGAAGGAAGAATCTGGAGCGTTGGATCACGGGAACCCGGGACCGTCAATCTGGCATAAGCAGTCATCGTGATTTCGCATTTTGGGAGAAGGGGAGAGAACCACTTCACAAATCCCCGATACGTGAAATCCTGACGCGATCTGGACCGTCAGATCGTGGGAGAATCGGGATCGTTGATCGGTGACGAGAAAATTTCGGCATTTCGGATATCGGAGGAGTTGGGGTGACTCGCAACGAAAGTCCCGAAATCGCGAAACCCGACGCGCCTTTTCAGGTTAAGGTTGTGGTCATGTCGGTGGTCACGTGGAGTGGAGGCTCGCGTCTAGTGCATATTCGTGCGGGCGGAGTTTAGAAAAGGGCATGTGGTCATTAAGTGTCGAAGGTTCCAGTAGGGACTGAGGAGCCATTTCGGCTCAGGAATAGGAAGATCCAAAGACCGGGAGGTCAATAGACCCTACTAAGGTGTGGGTCTGCGTCAATTTCCGAGAGAGCTTTAAGGAGGAGAGAAAAGGGCAGCAAGCTAGGTGCATTTCCCAAGGAAGATTGGGCACATTTCCCAAGGTGATTTTCTTTATGAAGTTGTTGAGTTATTTTTTTTGTTGGAGGTTGTACAGTACAGATATGTACATTCTATACAAAAAGGAAGAGGGCATGGCTTTCAAGGTTGTTTGTGGGAACGAATTTCGAGGTTGATTGGAATGTTTCTTGTTTTTTAAGAGGTCGTACAGTTATGTTCGTACATCTGATTGTGGGCACGTATTTCAAGGTGTTGTGCAGTCAAGGGAGGTCGTACAACAGTACGGTTTTGGCACGATTCTCTAGGCAAAAAATTGGGAATTGTTTTGGGTGTTGTAAGTGAGTTTTTCCCTTGCTGGAAATTGAATGTTGTTTATATAACTTTTATAAAGCTAATAAAATCTCTCTCTCTCTTTGGGCTTCCCCGCATTGGGGTTTTCCCTGGCTGGTTGCCTAAATTTCCGAGTATTACATGGATGTGTGATTGTTGTTCATTGTGTTTATTTCGCGGAAAAAGTGCTTGGCAATGTGTATTTTTGCTCATAATATTTTCTAAATGTGGGTTTATACATTTCAAAGTTCATAGATGACAGTTATCTCTAGGTTGCTAAGTGTATGGCATAATTTAGTGCATGATTTTGTCATTAAATTTCTACACAAGAAGAATGAACAAAGTATGCTCCCATACACAAAGTTCTTTTGCCTCCCTAGCCTACAATTTATCCATTGAGTTTTCATGTTTGTAAGGAGTCATGTGCACCAATCAAATATTATAGGCCCTAAACATTCTACCATGTAAAACATTTGCAATCGTGATGTTTGATGCAACATTGTTGAACCTACCACCCGTGCAATAGTGAGAAGGATGATTTTCAAACTCGAGTTTTCAATGTTGTTCATCGAGACTTGGGAGCCAATTTTCAAGGTCCTTTGATTTTCAAACTCGAGTTTTCAATGTTGTTCATCGAGACTTGGGAGCCAATTTTCAAGGTCCTCACAGTGTAGTAGTTGTCTACATATTGTTGTATAGTCATAGCACCACCATCGCATCCTCCTCCTTTCAATTTTACCGACAACCCTCACCAAGACAAACCTATGAGGAAGTAAATGTCCTCAACCTTTATCTTGAGGATCTCATCATCCAAAACAAACACATCCTGGTCAAGTTCATAGTACCCTACTAATGTCTGTAGTAATTGTTTTGCGCACACATATTGGGAATCATGAAAAACTTGAGGAGACCACAATCTCAGAGGACATCCATGGATTCCTGATTATTTATGACAATGTTATCTACCTCCTCATGCTCTCTCTCTCTCTCTCTCTCTCTCTCTCTCTCTCTCTCTCTCTCTCCAATAGATAGCCATCTTCGGCCACACACATTGCCCAGCAAAAATTTTGGAGTAGGAAGCATATTTTTCACAAAACACAAAGGTACACACACCTTTGTAAAGGGGCAAGTGTGTGTACATGCGCTCTCCCTTCACTAAGGGCACCTATACGGCCTTCTACACCCACCCTGTGTGAAGGAAAAGCATGTGTACACCTTTCCTTCACATACAAGGGTCCCCAACAACAAAAAACTTGAAATTTTTGAAATTTAATTGAAGGAAAAGGAAGAGGAATGAACGATGAGTAACCTAGATCAAACAAAATTGAACTCGGCCAATTGGAAGTTCTGCAATCTCCAGTTTAAAGTTGGGAGTGTTTTGAGCTCGAAATAAACCTGCGCTTAAAAAAAATTAAAAAAATTGGTAAATTGTGTTTTTAAATCCATTTATTTCATTTTTTACCCACTCTTATATAGTTTGAAATACCTCTAGTCGATTATTATGTGTCGATTTCATTTGATAATGCCTAACAATATCATTCGAGTTTGTCTTAGTGTTTTTGCAGGTATGAGATAGCATTATGTTATAACCCTATGTTTCATAGGATCAACTGGTGACTGGAAAAAAATTTACTCTTGATGTAATTTGGTTGTAAATAATATTTCATGTTGCAAATTATTTTCAAAAGAAAGAAAGAAAAAAATAAATAAATAAACAAACAAAAAAAGAATAAAAGAGGGCATAAAAGAAAAATGGTTTAAGGCCCCATGCAATAATAATGACTTGATCCATACAGTTTAACCATGGTCAAGTCTTTTTGAATTTACGATGATAGGATTAGTGAATAAAGCTTGGCAAAATTGTTTAATCTTAGCCAAGTAGATAGGTTAGTTAGTGAATAAATTTGATCAAATTGTTTAAACTTGATCAGATAGCCCCAGGGTAGAGTAATTTCTTAGCCCAACAGTCTAATCTGGGATAAATGTGTTAGGTAGGTAGGATAGTGTTAATATTATGGTAGCTGCGGGAGGTATTTACCTCCACGTGTAAACCTGACGAGAATAGAATATTCTGGGAAGCAAGAAGAAACCCTAATGAGTTGGCTAATAACCCTAGAAGACAAGTTGGCTCAAGAGGATAATTGGTATTAGGTTATTAGCCTACAAGAGAAGAAATCAGCCAGAAGAAATATTACATACTAAGTAAATAGACACCCAGAAAGAGAAGTCGACGCAGGCAGTTAGCCAGAATTAGTATAAATACAGGAGGTCAGTCTTCATTCAAGCAAGCATTCTCAGAATAGCAGAACAACACTTGTGCGCACTGCAGTTGCCCAGTTTATGCGCAAGTTTGAGGAGAGTTGTCGTTGCAGATGCTTCAGCTAGCAGATTTCGGTTTTTGCTTGGACTATCTCTTGGTTATGGTTTGGACTATCTGATCAGTTATTGTTTGGTGCGATATCCTTGGGGAAAGGTGCGCTACCTTTTGTTTGGCCATCTAGCCTAGGGTTTGCTTCCGGAATGATTCTCTGTCCAGGTTAAGGTGCTCGGAGGGTGGCTTCGGCCTATGGTTGGATGACAATAGAGATATTTTCAATGGTAAAATGAGCGAATCCATTATATTCTAACAGATAGGACATAGGCTAGCTAGTTTTCCTTTCAATAAAACATGCATATAGTTGGATGAGATTCATTATTTTGATGTTAGAAGGTTGTGTTCTAACCCCTTGGTGGCAGAATGAAAGAAAATAGCGCAGAAAACCCACAAATCCACGTTATCCTAAGTTTCTGCAGTGCAATATGATTCACGCCCCAGGATTAAAGAGTGTGTCGAGATCTACGGCCGAGCAAACAGCGCTCAGATCAACGGTCGACAAGTAATATCGGACCCCCCGACCATTCTACCTTTAAGCGCGGGGGGAGTCCGGAATGGTGGTTTTCTTCGGCCAGCCCCATCCTAACATGGCACAATGGTGTTATTTCGGACNCCCCCCCCCCCTCTCCAAACCAGTTACCGCCTACCCTCCCTCCGGAAACCACCATACCAATTTCTCATGCCACCTCTGGTACATGACGTCACACTCCACTAACGTCAGGTCGTTAGTCATGCGCCATTACTCTATCAGCATATCTTTATCCCCACTCACCCTTCACACGTCTCATCCCATCTGCATATCATCCAATCTTTTTCCTCCACGTCGTCCTCACGCCGTCGTAATCCCTCTGTCGTCTACCACCTCATCCCCGAGATATCCGTTGGCCAATCAATGCGACCCAACGTACCCGTTAAGCCTGTTGACTTGTGCCCCGCGCCCCAACAGATACCCATTCGTCCAGATAATCCCGTTTTTCACCATTTCTTCACCGCCCGCGATCCAGACGTCGTGAAATCGTCGTCTTCTTCGCCTTTTCCACCTTCACCGCCATTAATCTCTAAACCTCACCGTCAGCGTTTTCCCTTTTCAAACTTTTGCAGGTACCAGTCGAAGTGATGGCGCAAAAGTCCAAGCATTCAAAGATCGATGGCAGTCCTTTCCTCCCGCCCCCTATCGACCTCAACCGGATCCCTCTGGCCGACAAGGATTACTTGATTTCAGAGCCCAAATGTGAGTTTGATTTATGTCGAGTTATATTCGTGGTTCAGAGATACTTTCTTAGACCAGAGTGACGAGATTGGACTCTGGGAGTCCAATCTCCCACTGTACCTTCTTCCCCAAATTCATCATTTCCCCGAGTTCACCCTCATGTGCCAAGCACACTATCTTCCCGATCAGAGAGCTATCGTTTCATCCTCCAGAGAGACCATGTTCACTATCACACCCGAATCCATTGACCAGATGCTGCAAATACCCAGAGTCGAATCCTTTTCTCCTTTTATCATTGAGATCCTAACCGAAATGTATCAAAATTTGTCTTTTCCCCAGAGAGTGCAGATATTTGATCTTTTCCTCCCTGAGAGTGCCCCATTACCCAAAGCAAATCCCCCGTATCAATCATCGATTTTCTTAGCAAAAGGAAACCAAATTATTTCCTCTCTTTGCAGTTTACTTGGATACTACTCAGACAAATGGGTAGATGAGCCTATCTTAGGCTATCTATCTATCTTTCCTACCGAGGAAAGGTCCACAATGCAGTTTGATTACAGCAATTTTCTGGCAGAGAATATTCACGAGCAACTTTTCAAATTTCCCACAGAGGGCATGTTCCGGTATTCTTCAATACTGGCATACATGTTCATATTTTTCCAAGCAGATAAATTCATGTTTCCCATGCAGAAGCTAGATCAAAATGGCAAGCCACAGCCAGTGACATATTGGACGTCACTACTGAGAAAGAACTCACCAGAATTCACTTTCAGTCAATTCATAGATCAGTTTTACCACCCAGTGGTAAGCATGCTCAGCAGCAGACAAGAACAAAGGATAAACGAAGAGATCCAACGAATTATACATCTCTCAAACCTCGCCAAGACCGGAGACCAGTACCTGTACCAGAATCACACATAGATTAGAATTTAAGGAAGCGAGTTGGTCCCTTACAAACTGCTTAGATACTTGCCTGTTTGGATATTCGCCTTGGAGTATATCAGGAAAATGATTAACTCAGATGATATCCATTTTTTAGCCTTCAAAAAGAAACAGCAATTAAGGATCAAGGGACAAATAGGATCTTTCATCTACAATAGCAGAGCGGCGGGAGAATAAGAAAACAGGTTGTTAAAGGAGATGAAGTTCAGGCAAAGTTTCACATGGCATTACGATCCATCTGGTATCATTGCAGAAACCATGCTAAGGAATAAAAACTCTCCATACTCTCATGTTCCCAAGCCAAAAATTGAGAAGTTTATGAACCAAACAGAGTTGGAGGTAAACCCTCTGGAAGACACATAACTACAGCCTCCTCCAGTGATTATTTCACAAACCACTACACCACAGATACCCAAGGATAAAAGACCCAGAAAGGATGTCTCACCTTCAGTCACTAAAGTGTCAGCAGAAGATTTCCAGGTTTACAAGAAAAGGCCTAAAACTAGTCATACAACTGACAGGTCGGCAGAGGAAGAGACCCAGTCCACCATAGTAGTCGAAGAAGAACACTCACCATTGTTCTCAAGCAGTCAACAGATGATGTCTACTTCATCTTCAAAGAAGCAAACAGATACCACTTTGACTTCCCATCCATCTCAAGGGTCTGCAAAACTGAGTATTTTTGAAAAATATGGTTTGATTAAGAAGAAGAACGAGATGTTGACCAGTAGCACCTATGCTCAATTCTGGAAGCAAACATCGACAGCACAGCATAGGTTGTTTTCTAATTTTGATACGGAAAAGGGGAGAATGCACATGGCATTTTTGCAGGTACAAGTGCCCCATCCAAAGGAAATCATTGATTACAAAAGATCAACATTTGAATTTGACACCAAGGAAGTACATCCAACTGATCAGATGGATTTACACATGCAGACTGGAGAAATGGTTTTCTCAACATTGGCAAATGCTTCCACAACTGCTGCAAAGTTGCAGGTTTCCCTAAATAATGTTCAAACTCAATTAAAGTTGGAGAAAGTGTCTTCTTTTGCAAAAGACAAAAGGATCAAGTCTTTGGAAGAGTTGGTACTAAAAATTGGGTATGACCCCTCAATTGTGAAAGTAGATGAAGAGTTGTTAAAGAAAAAGAATGTTGACAGAGCATCCTTGAGGAAGCAATTAAAGCTGGCAGCTATTGAGGACTCACAGGCCAAAGAGATAGCTGAGACAAAAGGCCAAAAAGAAGAAATGTTAAAGTTAGTCATGGAATGGAACACACAGATCAAGGAGATGGAAGCAGAGTTGGAAAGGTTGGTAAAGGAAAAAGAACAGACAGAGCCCATGGAATTCATTCCACTGAGTGCAGTTCCCCTCACAGGAGTTAGCACAGCGACAGCACCAGCAACTATCACAGCAGAACTTCCATCAGCTACCCCAGTGACAGTTCTAGAGACATATGAAGCTCTAGCAAAGTCAATGGAGGAGATGACTTTACAAGGAGCAAAAATGAAAAAATTGCATCACGAAATAGAGAATCTCCAGAAACTTAAATCCTCCTTCCAGGCAAGCTACAACACTGAGAGGCACACATCAGAAAAACTTAAGCAGGAACTACAGTCGTTGCAAAAGAAAACAGTTGTGGGCAAAACACTAGCAGAAGCCAAAGAGAACATTTGGATGGACATCTCAAAATCCATGACATAAATCTGGCCACTCGTGCAGATCATGTTTGAGCAGCATGAATTGTTGTTAAGGAGCAAGCAAGCCATTGACATGACAAAGGGAGAGCTGGAAGAAATACCCACAGAGGCAAATGAAATCATCAAGTTCCTAAATTCAAAGACTAAGGATGAGCTCGAAAGTCTGGAAATTGAGGATAAGACTAAGACTATCCTCGAAGTTAAGAAAGTTCTGACCACAAGAGGATTAATGTTGCAATTGGAGGAAAGAGCCCATAACATAGATATCGGAGTTCATAGATTCTTCAACAATATTGATGCTTTGCAAAAGAAAGGCCTTCCCAGTTTACTGGTCTTAAATGACAAGCTGATGACTTTGTCCGACTACAAGCAAAAGATCGCCATGGTGGCAAAAGATAGCTCCAAGTTTTCAGGAATACAGGGTAGCATAACCGACAAGGCATTTTTAAAGACTCTGCAGTTGGATCTCAGTATCCAACATGAAATCAAGAACGTTTTCATCACTAAGTCAACTTTCGCCAAATATACAGAGATGGACGAAGTCTAAAGAAGGTTACTAAAAGTCACCATTCCCAGTCAAAAGAGATGGGAGGATCTGTGCACTCTGATCAAGTGAGTGATGAGGTGTACAGTCCAAGTAAACATGCAGAACAGTCAAAGTCAAGTTGATGACTCGCCAACAACCTTCCCCAAAATCAACATAAAGAATCCAACAGATCATTAGCAGTTCCTACAATTTTGTATTTTGTTATCTAGTTAGTTAGCTTTGGATTTTTCCACATCCTAATCATTAATGAGAGGATCAATTGTAATCTTTTCTATATATACTTCAAACTTTGAAGTATTGAGGGTTGATCTTTACACCCAAGCAAGTTGTAAGCACTGTAATATTTCTCAAGAGATCTACCAGTAATAAAAATGACGTTTCACAGGATTCCTGCGTGTTAACTGTTGGTAATGTTTCTCCTCTTCGTTGAATGGTTTTTCTATCTTCGTAATCATTTATGTTTTCTATATCTGATCATTTAAAAGAAGTTAAAGTTGCAAAATTTATCTTCGTATACTTTGTTTATGTCTTTTAAAGATCTAAGTGTTTGTCTTCTGATGTTATGATAAAGAAATTCTTAAATGTTTCTTTATTTTAACTGATTATCTCATCTTTTCTGCTATCCATCATTTTTACTCTAAAGGATCCAACGGTTGCATTATCCTGCCCTATGAAAAGACCTTATAAAATATGTTCTTTGGTCTCAAACTTTATAAAACAGACCCCATAGCCCAATGGATGCGTAAGCAATATTTCAGCCATTTTATAAAACAAACAACACCGTCTTATTTATTTAACTAGCCTAATATCTGAAACCTGAAACATAGTTAAATCTTACTGAGAGATCCCTCTCTGATACTGGTAGGGCTAGATCCCAGTTTCGAAGTGGTTGGATAAAGTTACCTCTAATAAATTTCTTCTACCTCCCGACAACCTCTGGAAATTTACAGAGCAATAACATAGTGGTGACCATACTAGGGAACTGAACAAACTTTTCATCCCACGATTTCTTTTCCCTAAGACGAAGAAAACTTTATTTCTGAACGAAACATAAAATCTAAACTTATAAAGAGATAATGTTCAGAGGTTGTTAAAGTTTATATATAATTAGTTTAAAAATTCTTTAAAAATTAAAATTTTGGCTCCTAAAAGATTTTTCACTAGATCTCATCCTGATCCAGAACCTATAACAGCAATAGACAATCCCAAAAAATTACTCAAAAAGAAAAATGTTGCAGAGGGTTCTGGGAGTCACATTCCTCTTCATAGGTCCCCTTCTATCTCAGAGAAGCTTGTTGCCCTTCGGGATCTCGAGTTTGACATATCTTTTGAACAAAGCCTTTTTAGAACAAAATCTGACAGCTTTGTAAGTGAAACAGTGTTAGATCAAACCATCCTACAACCCAGAACCCCTGAAATACTTTCTCCCAGGGAAAACATTGATCAACAATTTCTTCAGGAATTAGACAAGTTAGAAGATCTAGTAGTGAATCTTGATCAAGCCTTAGACAAAGCTCACTTCCAACAGTCAGTCGAACTTTCTGCCTTGACTATTGTTGCAGCTTCTGTTAAACCTAAACCAGATCATGTCCTTCCTTTCAGCCCTTCATCTTCCACAGCTTATGTCACTTCCCCTCCAATCACACAAGTTGTTGTTCAGCCTCCTCCACCAATCATGGTAGCAAGATATGCTCCATTAGTGTTGGTTGCTCCTTTACATGCCATGCTTCAGGACTATCAAACCAAACGTCCTCAGTTTGATGATACTGGTCCTTTGAATGCACAGCAACATGTTGATAAGATGAATGATTATTTTGATTTGCAGGAAGTTGATGAGGCAGAGATCCAGATGAGACTTTTTGCACAGAGTCTGACCGAGGATGTTAAAAAATGGTTCAAAGCTTTACGTCCTGCTACGGTAGTGGACCTTGCTTCTTTCCAACGGAGTTTTATTCACAGATGGGAGGTAAAGAAAAATCCTCTCCAAATCCTGTCAGAATATGAGAATATCATAAGGAACCAAGGAGAGATAGTGCAGGATAACTGCACTCGTTTCAACAATCTTTACAATGCAATTCCAGCTGATATCAAACCACCTCAAGGTTTGGCATTAATAAAATTCCCCGATGGATTTGACGTTGATATGTCATATCAGCTAAGGGAAAGAAATTCTGCAACTCTGGAAGACATGCAGAAAAGTGTCGTAAGCGTGGAAGCAAATCTTTTAACTAGAAGAGCCAGGTAGAGAAGAGAAAGAAGGGTCACGATTAAGGAAGAGCCTTCCACTTCCTCTTCAGATGCCAAACTAGATTCCCTAGCCAAAGATATGGAGAGAATGATGGAGAGACTTACTATAGCCGACAAAAATCCACCCAGGGAAAACCAAGTTGCTCCTCAGATTTAGAATCCGAACTTCAGAAGAAATCCCACCCAAATCAGGAAGAGAGATCCTAGAGATCAAAGAGAACAGAGGGGACCCGATCAGCAGATCAAGCCACCCCTTCAAGAAAATTACGTTGATGAAGGTGAGGAGATAATCGAAGAATTGGACGATGCTCATATAAACCTCATGGGCGTCCACGATGATGAATCCATTTTTCTCACTCAAGAAGAGCAAGAGCTCTTTCTCCTTTCACAAACAGAGGTAAAAGAGGAAGCAGAAGAAACAGAACAGCGGGCCTTTGAAAATGCTATAATGGAGGTCCACAAGCAATATAACCTGAGAGGCAAGAGGAAAAATGGCAATCCTCCAAAGAAGGTTGTTGAAACAAGGAAGGCTACCGAAATGAAGAGAACAGTCGAGACCAAAAAAACCTCGGAAATTTCTCCCAAGAAAGTACCTGAGAAGAATAATGTCGAATCTTGTGCAAAAAGAAACCCTGAAATTTTACAAAGGTCGAATCAGACTGAGGTTTCATCGACTAGTCAGCCAAGTACTTTTGCCCAGAAGACTCTGATGGATAAACCAAAAGTGCAGAGCCTAAGCAAAGCTTCCACTACTTTCAGCCTTGAAGGGGAACTAGCTAAATTAAAGATTCTCATTCCCCTTTCCAAGATGATGAGCAAGAACGCTTACAGGTCACAGGTGATTAAAGAATTAAGCATCGAACCAGAGATAGGTACGAAGGCCCTAAATGTCGGATCAACCAATCACTCGGACACAGTAAATCTTATTGATGATCAACCTGAGCTCCTATTTGGCCATGAAGTTGATGTTCAAACCGATAACTGTGTCATTCCCCCTTTCTACATTAGCCTGAATATCCACGACTCGATCTTACACAACGTTATGCTGGATTCAAGCGCCTCTCACAACCTGATGCCCAAAGATGTGATGGAAAAGTTGGGACTCGAGGTCACCAAACCCTACAAGGATTTGCATTCTTTTGACTCTAGCAAGGTCAATTGTATAGGGCTAATTAAAGATTTATGCATCACCCTAGCTCAAATCCCAGCGAAGAGTATGGTGATGGATATCGTGGTTGCAGACATTCCCCCGAAATACGGTATGTTACTATCAATATCCTGGGGAGCTAAGTTGAAAGGCACCCTGCAACTAGATATGTCATATGCCACCATCCTGGTATTTGGACAACGGAGAAGACTGTACAGAGAGACTCTGATGAAGTATATGGTCAGCAGTCAGGAAAAGCCACATAACTACCCACTATACTTTGCACACTCTGATCTGGATTCTTTCATTCTGTACAATGATGGTGACTTGGAAGGACAAATTGCTCAGCTAGAAGATGATACACCTGATCCAAAAGAAGATAAAGCAATCGTTGAGGTAAGAAATACTGCAACTGTGGAAAGTGAGGAACTGCCAGCAGATTTTTGGAGCATGGATTTTGATGGAGCTGTGAGCAAGGAAGGAGCTGGAGCTGGAGTTTGGTTGCATAATCACAAATCGAGGTATTCAGAGAGCCATTCTTACAAACTAAATTTCCAATGCACTAACAACATAGTTGAGTACGAAGCTTTGATGCTCAGCCTGAAACTACTAAAGAAGATTGGTGCCAAACAGATTATGGTAAGGGGTGACTCTAAATTGATTATTAAGCAAATTAAAGGTGACTATGCAGCTAAACATCCCAGACTTAGAGCTTATAGGAATGTCGCTTTGGATGCCCTTCAATGTTTTACAGAAATCGACTTGCAGGTAATGCCCAGGGAACAAAACATACTAGCAAACGGGCTGGCCACATCAGCAGCTACATGATACATACCTTTTCGTCCCACTCTCCAATACACAGTAGAGGTGAAGTGCCAACCAACTATTCCAGAACACATCAGATACTGGCAGGTATTCAGGAATGACGATCAAATTGAAGACTTCCTACAGTGTAAGAATGATTTTGAATGTACAAATATAGACTTAAAGAATGATTATGATAATGTAAATAAATCTGTTTTTTAAAATGGTAGTGTAAATAAAGTAGATTCATAGGAATTGAATGAAAATGAAGTAGATTCTGGTATTTTACATTTGAAAAACAATGTGTTACCTAGAGGTTTAGTTCCGCTGGAAGACTTGTTTTATTTTAACAATGTAGCGAAAAAACCAAAAATTGAAGCTAGTGGTAAAGAGGTCGAAGAGTGTAACATAGGAACAGAATAAAAACCCAAGATGATAAAACTTTCCAAATCCTTACCCCTTGAGCAAAAACGCAAATACATTGATTTGTTTAAGGAATATGTAGATGTGTTTGCTTGGGGTTACAAAGATTTAAAATCTTATGACACAAGTATCATACAGCATCGGATCCCAATAAAAGAAGAACACAAACCTTTCAGGCAGAAACTTAAGAGAATCAATCCCAAGTTGCTTCCCCTGATAGAAAAGAAAATCAAAAAAACGTATGATGCCAAAATTATAATCCCCTTGAGATTTTCCAAATGGGTTTCTAATCTGGTTCCTACCAGAAAGATAACTAGCGAAATTAGGCTTTGCATTGATTTTAGAAATATGAACAAGGTTTCCCTCAAAGACAATTACCCTTTGCCTAAAATGGACCGCACCTTACAAAAGGTAGTTGGGGCCAGTCGGATCTCCTTACTAGACGGTTTCTCGGGTTATAACCAAGTTCTTGTCCACCCAGATGACTAGGAGAAACCAACATTCACCACACCCTGGGGAAATTTCATGTATGTGAAAATGCCCTTTGGTCTGATGAACGCTGGTGCCACTTTCCAAAGAGCAATGGATATTGCTTTTGTGGATGAGCTTGGAAGATTTATAGTCATATATCTGGATGACGTGACTGTCTACTCCAAATCTGACAAAGAACATTTACAACATCTCAGACGAGTGTTTGAGAAGTGCAGAAAGTTCGGGATTTCACTGAATCCCAAAAAAACCCTTTTTGGTTTAGAGGAAGGCAAGTTGTTGGGGCACATAATCTCTAAAGATGGAATTAAAATAGACCCCAGCATAATAGAAGCCATCCTGAAAGTGGAACACCCTAGGAACATCAAAGAGTTACAATCATTCATTGGGAAAATAAATGTCCTAAGAAGATTCATACCCAACTTGGTCGAACTTCTTAGTGTTAGAATTAGGGCGGTAAAGCAGAACAGAACTGTCTTTTTAAAAATTCAGTGAGAATAACAACAAAATTACACTACTTGAACAGAAAGAACAAACATCTGTGCTCAGATCTAAGCTAGTTTAGATATTTAGCTAAAATAGTAGATATAGAATAAACATCAGTTCTAAATCTATAATGTTGGTGTAAATCTTATACAGATCTAAACTCAAATAAACATAGATCTCATCATGAGCAATATAACAGACTTCAAGCCCGCAGGGGTGTAGACCGATTGGCAAGTGTCGTGTAAATGGAAGGAACTATGTAAAATGAGGTCTCAAGGTCGATTCTCACCCCGATTTACCCGAAGGGCATGCTTGCGGGCGGTGCGTTTCTCCCTAGGGGTTATAAGGCAGCCGGCAGGATTCGACCCCGTGTCACGCGAGTACGATACTGCCGTTGTTACCGATTCCCCTAGTTACAAAAAAAAAAATATAACAGACTTCAAAAACAAGAAATAAAACCAAACTCAAAATAAAGTCCAGATCTAATAAATGTAAACGGATATAATCTATGTAAGTAGATAGACAGTAAATCTTATTAATGAAAAACTTCGGAAAGTAAACAACAACTTATAGATCTGACTGTAAGATCTTACCTGGAACCTTACCTCAAATTTCTGAAGGAGAGCAGCCACACATAGGTGATGTAGATCACTTGAAAATATGCTCAGAAAAAGTCTAGCTCATAGATCTACCATGTAGGTTAGATCTCTTGCCAAGAGACAAATGAATTTTCTTGCCACAAGTAAGAAAAGCATACACAGAAAATTTGTGTTTAAAACCCTTAAGTTTCACATAAAACTTCAAGGACCCAAACCCCAACAAGCAGGATAAACTGTAGCTGAAAACTAGAGACGAGATCTGAGGAGAGAGGCCATAGCTTATGCTGAAAAGAGGCTAGAAGGGTTACAATTCAAACAGATAACAAGACAGAGGTAAGGAGGGCCACGGCTCAACAAAAAAGGAGCCAATTCACCATAGTGAGGAGCCTCAAGGACAGAACTTACCACAGCAGGGAGTCAAGGTCTGAACCACCACAACAGAACTTCAAGGGCCAAGCCACCACAGCAAGGAGTCAAGGCCGAATCACACAAACCTCAAGGCCGAATCACCACTGCAAATAGACAAGGGTTGCACCACAACAAATCCTCAAGGGGGTCGCACCACAACAGTCCTCAAGGGGGCGCACTACAACAGTCCTCAAGGGGTCTCACCACAACAGTAGATCCACCAGCAACAGATGCAAGAAGGGGGGTCGCAGTAAAAATAAGGAGAGATCCGCTCACCTTAAAGGATAGCACAAGAGCATAAAAGAAAGTTGTGAGGTAAGGGGGGAATAGACCTCTATTTATACTTTTAGGCTAGGGTAGAAATAAGGATAGTAATAATTAAAATAATTATTAAAAATAACATGTTTAAATTAATTAATTTAAACATGTTATAATTAACATTTTAATTTATAATTTACTTTAACCCTTAAGACAAAAAACAAAAACCCCAAACCAACACAAGCAAGGGTAAAGGAGGGTTAGGTGAGGTTACATAGTGGCAATACTTGTCCATTCATTTTCAAGGTGACCTTATTAACTTTATCATCATTACATATGGAGTACATCCCTTATGTGGTCATGCCCACCTTCAAGGAGGGTCATACACCAACAAAGTACCTGATCAAGGATCAAGTTGCCCCGGAACATTTATGGGGTCTTATCCACCAAGGTACAAGACCAAGGATCAATGCATGCCCCAGGCATGGGTACCCTGGACCATGTCCAAGGGCCCTAGACATATCTAGGGGCTTTAACTGCTTGGTCCCAGACTAAGAACCCCAGTCATATACTGGGGGGCCTCTCAGGGGTCTTTACTGCTTGGTCCCAGACCAAGAACCCCAGTCATATATTGGGGGCCCTAATAAGGGTCTTTTGCCATGGCACTAACTGTTTGGTCCCAGACCAAGTACCCCAGGAGTGCACTGGGGGCCCTAGATCTCGACTAGGGTCTTTGTCATCCTCCCGGAGAATGGTTCGTACAACTGCTATAAATTTAACACTCCCTCTCAGCAAGAGAGGCATTCTCAGCTACACCAAGCTTGTCACGAAAGTATACAACTTTGTCAGGGACAGTGGCTTGGTAAAAATATATGTTGTTTGTTCTGCCGTCGGAACATACTGAATGCTGAGAACGTTCTTCTGAACCATGTCCCGGACATAGTGATATCTCATCTTAATGTGTTACGATCTGTCGTGAAACACTGGGTTCTCAGTGAGCTTTATACATCTCTGATTGTCACAGTGAATGACTGTGGGTTCAAGCTCTGAACTGAACAAGTCTGAGAGAAGCTTCCTGAGCCACACTGCTTCTCTGCCAGCAGCACTAGCAGCAATGTATTTTGCTTCTGCAGTGCTTTGGGCTATGGAGCCTTGTTTCCTGCTGGACCAGGAAATCATTGTTGAACCCAAACTGAAGCAATATCTGGAAGTATTCTTCTGATCCACTGTACTGCCCATCCAATCTGAATCTGTAAAACCATGGAGCATTACACCTCCACTGGAGGTGTATATGAGACCATAATCTATAGTTCCCCGAACATATCTCAAAATATGTTTTACAGCAACCATATGTATATGCTTTGGTTCACACATGAACTGGCTAAGAGCATTTACCGCATAACAGATGTTTGGTCTCGTATGTACGAGATACATCAAAGATCTAATGATTTGTCGATATAAAGTGGGGTCTTCTGGATCTGAACCTGTAACTTGCTCTTGTAGTTTCTTTAGGTTAGAGATCATTGGAATTGTCATGGACTTGCAGTCCATCATGCCAAATCTGCGAAGTATATCAACTGCATATTTACCCTGTGAGAGAAAAATCTCTCTTGGTTTCTGCCAAACCTCCAAACCCAAAAAATAGTGCATGAACCCCAAGTATTTCATTTCAAATTCTGCAGAAAGCTCCCTCTTAGTCGGAGCTATCAAGTTTTCCTCTCCAGTGAGGAACAGATCATCCACGTATAAGACTAGGATAACTGGATGATTTTGAACAATCTTTATATAAAGATTTGGATCTTCTGTGTTCTTGGAGAATCCAAGACTTTATAGAAAATTGTTTATTCTACCATACCAAGCTCTCGGAGCTTATTTCAACCTGTACAGGGCTTTATTGAGTTTGCACACATGAGATGTTTTATCATGTATCATGAAACCTTCTGGTTGCTCAATGTGTATTTCTTGCTCGACTTCACCGTTAAGAAACGCAGTCTTAACGTCCATCTGGTGAAGTTTCCAACCAAAAACTGTTGCAAGTGAGATAATAATCCCGATTGAAGTATACCTAGCAACTTGAGCAAAAATCTCGTCGTAGTCAATTCCTTCTTTCTGGGAGAAACCACGAGCCACAAATCTCGTCTTGTATTTCTCAATGCTGCCATCTATTGCATGTTTTATCTTATAAAGCCATTTTGAAGTTACTACAGATTTTCCATGAGGTCTAGGAACTATGGTCCATACATCATTATTTAAAATAGAATCATATTCTTCATTCATAGCATCTTTCCACACTTGATGTTTGGAGGCTTCAACAAATGTGGAAGGTTCTGAATCAATTACAGTATTTAAATGAGCTATGAGAC
>JZKD02S0221441.1:829961-855927 GCA_000966675.3 Picea glauca
TGACGTGAAAATTTTCGGCCGAAAGTAATATTTGTTCGGCCGAAAAATTGCCGCTAGAAATTTTGGAGACCCGATTGTCACGAAAGTGTTACCCAGCTTCATGATTTTACCCCAAAGTGATAGAGGTAAGTTTTGATCATGCATCATAGCCCTGGTTGTTTCACAGATAATTATATTCTTTCTTTCAGCAACCCCATTCTGCTAAGGGTTGTATAGTACAGTTAGCTCCCTCTTAATTCCAAAAGTTCGATAGAGTTCGTCGTATTTGAAGGAGTCAAATTCTTTACCATTATCTGTTCTGAAAACTCGGATGTGTCCTCTTGTTTGATTTTCAACAAGATTCTTAAAATCTTGAAATCTGCTAAAAGATTCATCTTTAGTTTTTAAGAAATAAATCCAAGTTTTACGCGAACAATCATCAATAAAAATAATATAATAAATACAACCATTCATAGAGGGTGCAGACATGGGCCCACAAAGGTCAAAATGAATTAAATCCAAAATTCCATTTGATTTTCTATTACTGAGAGGATAGGGTTTCTTTATGTTCTTACCAAGTGAACAACCTTTACAAACACTATCATGCTCAACAGAAAATACTGGCATACCTGTCACCATCTTTTTCAAACCTGGAAGTACATTATAATTGAGATGTCCAAGTCTTCTGTGCCAAAGCTCGCAAGGATTGATCGTCTCATGAACTAGAGCTTGAACAACCTGACCTGAAATCTTATCAAGTCTATTCTCACGAGTTCCAATGGTTATAGCAGTACTTAAATCTTCATTTGAGGACCACAAGAGGGTCTTTCCTATGGAGAAAGCTACTGAGTAACCTTTACTTTCTAAAACTAGAACAGAGATTAAACTTTTCTTTAGACCAGGTACATAAAGAATTTCATCAATGTGAAAGATATTACATGAGTGAAACCGGAAAGAGGTAGAACCAAAACCTTTTATGTCATAGGTGTCATCATCACCTAGTTCAACCTTTACCTTGAATTTCGTGTCTTGATAGTTTGCAAGGTTTTGTTTGAAGCCTGTCATGTGTCTGGAAGCACCGCTATCTATTAGCCAAACCTCCTCGGACTTGGTGATAGTGCCGAAAAGAGATGAGATGAGATAATATTCCTTATGTGGTTCTTGCTCTTTGGTGGCAGCCCTGGTTTATCTTCTTTGAGGCTCTCCTCTTGGGGTTTAGCCTCTTCAGTGGCAACTGAGACTTGAAATCTTCCTCTTCTTTTCAGGGGTGCAGAAATTTTGTTTACAAAAATACATGTTGGAGGCATAAATTGCCCAGTAGAACCAAATTGTCTTCAACGCATTAGCATCTAATGATGCATATCTTCATGGCACATGGAGTTGACCCCCTAGTTGGATAGGTGGTCAACATCTAGCTCCACATGGGGACGTGTGTTCGATCTTCTCACATGAGACGGAGAGCATACGAGAATCCAACGTCTACAAAATAGAGTGCTCACCAATATCCAACATAGGCATACATATATACAATGAAATAAATAAATGTTAGGAACAACATCTACATAATGAAATAACTAAAGTACAACATCATATCTACAAAATGAATCTATGATATTAAAATAAATCTAAGTACATAATGACATAATTAATTGAAATAATACAAAACTGAAATACAAATAAAGGTTAGAGATACGTTACAACCATCCATGCGATGGATGAAATGAAGCCACAAGTGTCTAAAACATCCTTGTCCAGGATGACTAACAGAAGACCCCTTCCCAAGTTTTATTAACTTGGAATTTTTCGCAAGAAAGAACCAACCAAGAATCATGCTCCTTCTTCCCTTCAACCAAACACGGGAATATGACAAGTCATGTCAACCAAATGGGATGCGCTATCTCTTGAGGGATCACACCATAAAGAGCATTAAAAGAAATACTTGAAAGAACAAATGTTCAACAATACTTAGTTAATTATCCCACAAAGCGTAAAAATGTTACTTGCATTAGAAAATGAAAAAGATACGTGTTTGCAAGCAATGTTTTAAATAACCATAAGATATACCAAATAAAGTGACTGCCTAAAACACTAAGTGGATTAAGGATAGCTTAAAGATTTTAAAGATTTTAATTTCTCAACCCTTAACTAAGTGTTGAACCAAAATCTTCCTCCCTTAATTACCAAATGGTTGTTGGATGCTCAAGAAGTGAGGCAATGAGGCCTACCCTAGCTTCACAAGTCAACCCTAAAGACCCGAGTACTCCCGGAAAAGACGTCGCACGCCATGAGACCGTCCTCGGCCTAGCACCTTTTGTTGCCTTCCTCAAGCCACGTTTTTTATGGCGAAGATGGTTGATTAAGTTGTCCTATTAAGTCTAATATATTATTATGCCTTAGGAATAAGTTTTTTATGTGTGTTTATGAGTGTTTAGTGACTTTTACTTACCCAAAAATAGTGAATTAGGCCCAAAACCGAAACTTCAAACAACTATTAAAGTGTTCTCAAACCATGAAATTATAGCATTTAAACAATGTAAGAAATTTGAGATAATAGCTAAAATGAATGGTTATCCTTATATCATATGATTAAAACCTTAAAACAAGAAGAAGCTTAAGATAAATGATTGAAATGGAAAGCAAGAACAGTTTGCCAAAGAAAAGAAAAGTGCTTTAGCTTATCACCACTTAACCATGAACGTTATTGCATGAAAGTAAAGTGTTAAGAGATGAAAAGTGTTTGCTGAAATTAAAGTATGTTCCTACACCACATACATGCTTCACATACACTTCACAAATAGAATGATGGCAAATGGCCTTAAAGATGAGTTGATTGCAAGTTAAAAGGATTAATTTTTTTAAACCATGTGTATGTTGGATTAGAGCATATGTAATGAAACTTGAAGAAATCTAAAGCATGTAAAAGAGATTATGCCTTAAGGGCTTAAGCTAATATTTAGTATGTGTATGAGATCTACCTCTAGAATATTTTAATCACTTAAGCATGATTAAACCATCAACACATAAATGTAAAAGAGATTATGCCTTAAGGGCTTAAGCTAATATTTAGTATGTGTATGAGATCTACCTCTAGAATATTTTAATCACTTAAGCATGATTAAACCATCAACACATAACTAATCTAGCTAACTTCAAACGAAAGGCAAAGGGACAAACCACTTACAATGGCACAAGGTGGAAAGCCTACCTTTATTGTGCCAAAGAGGGTTGAAAAAGAGAAGCAAACTAACTAAGATTAGCAAAACTAGCCACACGTGTAGGCACAAGATATTATTAACAACAAATGAAACTATACACAAGAGAATAAGTTTCAAAAAAAACTTGCCAAAAATGCTAGAAAAATGAAGGAGAAGGGTGAGATTCTTTACCAACCCAAAGGAGAGACCTTTGGGAGTGTTGTGTGACCAAAAGTGGGCTGCAAAACCCCTTGACCTAATGAGAACCTGCAAAAACCAGCAAGCTATTGCTTGCTTGAAATGTGACACGCAACAAGAAAAGTGAGTAAAAAAATTTGTTTTTAGGGCATAAATTTTTCACATAAAAATTTTAAATGAAAATATGATTTTTGTGACCTATCTATGATGGTTAACAAACTGAAATAATAGAATGATAAGAATAGAAATTTAGATCAACAAAGAGAATGGAGTTTGAGAGAGTATTGAGGGTAGACTCCTCCTTGAGGCTATTCCTACAAACCCTAGAGGCAAACCTGCAAAACTTCAAGAAAAACGTGAGGCATTCAAGTAGATAATATGATTGAATGAGCTAACAATCTAAAATATTTTAAACCAGTAGCCACCCAACATATATAGATCAACAATAATATTATTTGTTTAACCTACCCAAGTAAAATGCTTTACCCAAGAGATCTACTCAATACAACACAAGATACCAAAGTCACAACATCACCTCATGTGCAAGAAGAAACAAGAATACTCTTTGTTGCTTCAAAAATCCTCCAAAGCTTCTTTATTAATCCAAAAGGGGAGTCTTGCAACAATAAATTGCTCCAAAACCCTCAAGAGCAAAGAGTGGATGCAAGATGGAAAAGAAGAGAGAGATGAGATGGAGATCAAGTAGCATAACCTTAACTCAAGATATGGTGTGGAGAAAGAGTGAGGAGAGGGTTCTATTTATACTTGGAGAGACAAAGTTATCTCTCTTGGATCAATGCCAAGTGTCCACCACTAAGCACAAGAGAGAATCCCAAGGAGGGGGGCGCAACTCTAGGGTTTTGGCTAGGGCAAATGAATGGGAGGTGAGTTGTATGAGGTGGGGCTAGGCTAGAGGGTGACGTGGGGGGCTAGGAAGGGCACACCACATGAGAGAGGGACCCACCACCCCTTGCAACTTAAGTTACAACATTTCACCAAGCAAGGGGGGCGCAAATCCCCCTAGGGGCGTGAAGGTTTGAGTGAGTGAGTGGGTGAGGGGGTGTGTAAAGGTTGGTTTAAGTTGGTTTGGGTAGGTTTAGGTTAGGAAACCTCTCTTTTACCTTTTTCCATCTTTACATCACCATTTTAACTCAAAATTACAAAAATGACATTTTATCAATATCATGACATAGCAATTAAAATTGTTGTTTTTTACTGACCTAGACTCTTGGTGGACAAACACCTAGCAAAAGTTGTCCGACTGAGCTGAAACTTGGTCCAAAGGTGTAGGGGGTCTCATTCCATTTATTTTGAGCACAAATACCCCTATCAAAAGTCCAAGGACCTAGTTTTTACAATTTTTGCTCAAAAATAATTAATTAATTAAATAATTAAACCTCCAAACTTGGGAAAATTTCATTAAAAATTAATTAATTAAAAAAATATATCTAGACTCATTGGAATTCCGCAAAACTTTTTAAGATGTCATGCATGGTCATTTATATCATTCTTAAACAATAGTTACCAAAGGATAAGCCCATTAGAACGCCCTTCACCACTTTGGAGGAATTATTGCTGGTGTGAGGGAAAAACTCAAGGGAAATTAATAAGGCTAAAAAGCCCAATTAATAACCTGAGGATAAAAAACCCTCGGTGAAAGGAACTCTCCCAATGAATCCATCCCAAGGTAACTGACCTAACTATGACCCATGCAGACTTATTACATTATTACCCCACGCAGAGGTGCGGAAATTTTGTTTACAAAAATACGTGTTGGAGGCATAAATTGCCTAGTAGAACCAAATTGTCTTCGACACATTAGCATCTGATGATGCATATCTTCATGGCATATGGAATTGACCCCCTAGTTGGATAGGTGGTCAACAAGTCCCATAGGTGGAACGTTGGGCTAGAAATGTGGGATGTTTGGCCTCCAGAAGCCCCAGATGATGCCCACACGTGCCACCAGGCTCATAAATGCCTCCAAAATGAAAACCCTAGCTTTGGATGACGTCTAGGGTTATGATGGTTACGTCCAAGGCCCTCAAGGGTCAACTTTCAAGTGGAAGAGCAAGGTCCCCCTAGGTCTAGGTTTGCCAAGGTGCCTCCAAAGGCAACGTCCTTCTTTTTCTCGGTGCAAGTCTTCAATTTCTTCTTACCCTTGGTTGGGGTTGCAGCACCCATCTGTGGGCTTTAAGCCCCCATGAATATCCAAGCTAATCATTCCCTCATGTGTACATGTCCATCGGGCAAGGTCCTGCAGCAACAACAAGTACTCCCTCCATAGGTTCATAATTCACAAGGATCATAGCATGTAAATCACATCCAATAATTAAATTAACCAAACATGTGCATCAAACCCCCCTTTACCCGGACAAATGCTCAAAAGACATTATGCAACTTGACAAGTTAGGTTTGGAGAAGGTCTCAGGGTGTCCTATTGGGCTAACCTCTCTTAAGTTTGGGGTGCTTCCCAGGTAGGATCTAATCCAAGTCATGTAAGTGTATGAGGTGGCATAGGGTAAGTATTTGGGCATGGGGTGCATGTAATAACAGGGAAATGTAAAATCTTACATATGGGTGCCTTTGTAGAGGGCAAGTTTCACCTTGTCACAGATGCAATTGTTTCCTAGCCCATTCATTGCCTTTTATTCTTAGTTTTATTTCTTTTGATCTTTTTCTTTTGTGCTTCAAGGGAAAATTTGAGGGCCATTGTCCTGGCTTGATGACTAGAGGTGACAGCGTTATCTACAAATATTTCACGAAAATGGAAGGTTGGCTCGTGATGAGACCCCCTTTCTCTTGGTTATGCCACCAAGAGCCACTACCCTAGTTTGGTGACCAGATAGGTGGTAGTGTCATACCGCTAGATGCTCATGGTCATAATAGGTCGCCGCGTGATGAGACCTCCTATCCATCAACTGGTACCTTGAGTGTTTATGTATCTTACAGGTCCCTTTTCTTACTGAGAAGTTTTTCACTGCTTTCTCGGGGATCCATGGGCGAAGCATCTTAAAGGTTTTCAAAATTTGGCTTTTAAGTCTTGCCAACTACTTTTACCCTCTGGGCCTTCAGCCCGTTCTTCCCACAAGGTAAGGTACAACCCTTCCTAGCGTAGTCAATCCCAATGCCCAAACAAGGATAGGGGAGATGGAAGGAATAAAGATGGAAAGTGGTAAGTATGGAGGGAACGGACGATGACTTTTCACAGACCCACCCARTAGCAACCCATCCTAAAGGGAAACCAACTTACTAGGGCACCATGCTACCCTTCCAGGTATAAACGAGGCAAAGAGCATAATTTCCAAGCAAACGTCATGAAATGAAGAAGGATTCAATACAACATATTCAAGTGTTTCAAAAATCAGAGTGATACATACCATGATACCCGAACTCATTACCTCATGGAGCAAGACCCACTGCTACTTCAGGACTAGGCTGGTGGGATGGATATTGTTGTTGGTGATAAATGGATTGCATTGAAGAAAAGAGGGGCCCTCTCAGGCCATGCTTAAGTCGTTTGGCTCTCGGTACTCCATGTCTAGGACCTATGGGTCTTGAGACGTGATCTCCTTAGTTATCCCTAGGCTAAGGGATAACATGACTCATCACTCCCTCTTACGAGGGATGTCCTTCTCGACCACGCCAAGCTTGTCCCTGAAGTATTCAAACTTTACCCTTGACAGAGGTTTGGTCAACACATCTGTTATATGCTCGTCTGTGACAATATATTGGAGCTTCACAGCTCCCTTTTGCACAAGATCTTGAATATTTGGTACTTGATCTCGACGTGCTTGGACTTGTCATGAAACATAGGGTTCTCAAGCAAATTTATACAACTCTAGTTGTCACAAAAAATACAAGTCACCTCTAACTTGAGATCAAACAGCCATGCAAGCAACTTCCGAAGCCACACAGCTTCGCTACTGGTTGAACATGCTACTATGTATTATGCATCAGTCGTACTGAGTACCACACTAATCTGCTTCCTGTTGAGCCATGAAATCATAGCTAACCTCATATTGAAGCAACATCCTGATGTACTCTTCCGATCTGTGACACTACCGGCCAAATCTGAATTAGTATAGCCTTGCAGTCTTATCCTATGATCCGAAACATATTAGAGTCCAATCGTACCCCTCAGGTACCTTAATACATGCTTTGTCGCGATCAAGTGAACACGTCATGGTTCAACCATATACTAACTCAAAGTGTTCACCGCAAAGCATATATCTGGCCTAGTGTTCCTCAAATACATCAACGAACCAATCATCTACCTGTACATGGTGACATCCACTATCTATGATAAGGTGTCACTCAATAACTTCAGGTTCGTCACCATCGATGTGGACATGGATTTACAATCCATCATTTTGAACCTCTTTAGGATCTCTACCTCATATTTTCCTTGGCACGAGAAAATCTCGTCTGGTTTCTGCCACACCTCTAGACCCAAGAAATAATGCATCATACCCAGGTCTTTCATCTCGAACTCTGATGCAAGCTTTGTTAGAAATAGAGAAGTAATGCAGAAAGTAAAGTCCTTTTTAAATTTTCAGTTTGAATAACAACTAAATCTCATTTTAGAACAGTAAACAACACTACTTGACACTTAGCATAAAAACAACAAATTTCTGAGAGTGTAAATACAACATTCTTTCTGATCTAAACTGAAGAAAATGTAGATCAGTATATAGATCTAAACTAGATGTTGATATAGATCTCATACATGTCAAAACACAAACTGAAACTCTATGGATCTGATATACATCAGATTTAGACGAGATTGGAACTGATCTCAAACATATTAAACATCAAGTTAAATAAAGAATTTGACCAATGAACAAAATAGCAAATCACTTACCTTGAAGACCTACCATGAAGGAGATACAATCACACATCAAAGATGAGATGTTATTAGTGCTTATGCTCAGAAAAAAAACCCAGGGTCATTGATCTACCATATAGGTTAGATCTCTTACCAAGAGATGAATAAACTATCTTGCCACCAGGAGGAGAAATCACTTGAACCCACCACACAAAATTTCTGTAGTAGAACCCTTACACACACATAAATTCCAATGGCCCACACCCTCATATATAGAATGGTTGTAATTTGAAGAAAAGGGGACAGATCGGAGCTAGAGAGACCACGGCAGGGTTTAGATTGGTGTTGAGAGGTCAAGGCCCAATGAAAGGGATCAGATCTGTATAGTGGAGGCCACGGTCCATTGAAGGGAGGCCCGATCTGTTTAGTAGAGGCCACATTCCAATGAAGGAGGCTAGATCTGCATAAGAGAGGCCACGGTCCAAGCAAAGAGAGACCAGATCTATAATATGAGACCAGATCTGTCTTGGAGAAGCCACGACCCAAGCAAAGGAGGCCAGATCTGCACCCATGGCTCAACAGACCTGCTTTGAAGAAGGTGATGGCAGCCTCACCCAGTTTTCAACAGCAGGTGTTTTCAACCTCAGCTCAGCACCTTTACCACAGACTTAAAACAACAAAGTAGGATCTCCAATACACCAAGGGCTCAAGGACCTATCAAGAAAAATACCAAAGGCTGAACTGGACTGTTGAAAGAGGAGGGCTGCAGCTTCAAGGAGGAGATCCACTATTGCAAAAGGAGGCCGCAACACACAAGAGGAGATCCGCTCCAGTTTTGAGAGATCACATAGAGTATATCAAATGAGGAGGGGTAGGTCTCTATTTATACATTAAGCTAGGGGTTAGACTAGGGGTAATTGAAAGGATAATAATCAAAATGATATTAAAAATTAACATATTTAATTAATATAAATATTAATTAAACATGTTATAAATTAAACATTTAATTAATATTTTCAAATTGACCCTTAAAGCAAAAATACAAAACCCCCCCAAATAAACACAAGCAGGGTGAAGTGGGTTTGGCAAGGGTGACTGGGTCGCAATACTTGTCCATTCATTCTCAAAGTGACCCTGTTTAATTTTATCATCATTGCATATGGGATACATCCCTCATGTGGTCATGCCTGCCTTCAAAGAGGGACATATACCGACAAACATCAGATCAAGGATCAGGTGGCCCCAGAATATCTCTGAGGTCTTATCCACCAAGGTACAAGACCAAGGATCAACCCATGCCCCAAGCATGGGTACCCTGGATCATGTCCAGGGGCCCTAGACATATCTAGGGACTTTCACTGCTTGGTCCCAGAACAAGAACCCCAGTCATCTACTAGGGACCCTTACAAGGGTCTTTTGCTGCTTGGTCCCAGACCAAGAACCCAAGTTATCTACTGGGGGCCCTCTCAGGGGTCTTTACTGCTTGGTCCCAGACCAAGAACCCCAATCATGTACTGGGGGCCCTCTCAGGGGTCTTTACTGCTTGGTCCCAGACCAAGAACCTCAGTCATGTACTGGGGGCCCTCTCAGGGGTCTTTACTGCTCGGTCCCAGACCAAGAACCCCAGTCATATACTGGGGGCCCTAACAAGGGTCTTTCGCTGCTTGGTCCTAGACCAAGAACCCTAGTCATATACTGGGGGCCCTAACAAGGGTCTTTTGCCATGGCACTGACTGTTTGGTCCCAGACCAAGTTTCCCAAGAGTGCATTAGGGGCCCTAGATCTCAGCTAGGGTCTTTGCCATCCTCCCTGAGAATGGCTCTTGCAGCTGCTACAAATTTAACAAGCTTTCTCTTGCACTCTATGGTGAGCTTCTCATCCCCTGTTAGAAACAGCTCATCCACATATAACAGTATCACTAGTCCACTATCTTCAACCTTGTAGTAAAGGTTGGGATCTGCTTTACTCTTAGTAAAGCCCAAGTTCATCAGAAAGATGTCAATTCTATCGTACCATGCATTGGGTGCTTGTTTCAATCCATACAATGCTTTCTTCAATCTGCAAACATGCGTTTGCCTATCATGTGTCTCGAATCCTTGTGGTTGTTCCACGTACACTTCCTCTTCCACTACACCATTCAGGAAGGCAATCTTTACGTCCATCTGATGTACCTTCCATTTCATTATTGTAGCTATCACAAGTATGGCTCTAATCGAAGTGTATCTCGCCACAGGAGAAAATGTCTCCTCATAATCTATTCCTTCTTTCTGGGAGAACCCACGAGCCACAAATCTTGCCTTATACTTCTCAATACTGCCATCTATTGAATGTTTCGCCTTGTAGATCCATTTGAAACTCACAACTGATTTCTCTTTCAGTCTTAGAACCACATCCCAAACATCATTCTTAATGATGAACTGGTATTCCTCAAACATCCTTCCATACTTTCTTCTTTGCAGCCTCTTCATAACAGGTAGCGCAGCATCAATGATATCACATAACAATACCACGTAACTAGAATATGGTCGAGGTCTCCTGCTTTCTCTGAAAGATCCATCTGGAGCACCATACTTCTCAGCATCTTGAATAATTTCACGAGCCCGAGTTGTTCTTCTTTTCTTTGTATTTCTTTTTGCAGGTCTTTGTGGTTCTGCCATGTCATGATCCTGTCGACCATGCCCTTCTAGCCCAACATCATTACCTGCAACTGTATCTGCAACTCTATGAGCTTCAGGCTCCTCATCATGGATCTCATATGTATGATGTTGCCTCGATCTACTGAAGGTTGCATCCTCATCGAAGGTAACATCTTTGTTAATCTCGATATGTCTATAACCAAGGATGTAGACTCTATATGCCTTCGATGTCTCACTATATCCAACAAATACACCTTTCTTGCCTGAAGGATCCAACTTTGATCTCTTATCTTTGGGAACATACACATACACTGGACAACAAAATATCCAAAGGTGGTTGACCTCTGGATTTTCTCCTGTAAACATTTCTTATGGTATCTTGTTCCCAAGTACACGGTGAGGACTTATGTTCTACACATATACAATAGTCTCGATTGTTTCTACCCAAAGATGCATAGGTAAGTCTTGATCATGAATCATAGCCTTTACTACTTCCATTATTGTTTGATTCTTTCTTTCTACTACCCCATTCTTTTGAGGATTGTAGGGAGTAGTGACCTCCCTCTAAATCCCAACTTCTCTGCAGAATGCTTTGAAGTCATCTAAGGTGAACTCTCCTCCATTATCTTATCTCAAAGTCTTTATCTTCTTTTCAGAGAGATTTTCTACAAGGGATTTGAATTCCTCGAACTTGTTAAATACTTCACTTTTCATTTTCAAGAAATAAATCCAAGTCTTACATGAGAAATCATCAATAAATGAAACATAATATACATACCCACTAAGTGAAGTAGCTGACATTGGTCCACAAGTTTGAATGCACGATGTCCAAAACTCCCTTGGCGTTGTTGTCACTACTTGGAAATGGACTATTTACGTTCTTTCCTTGTGCACATCCTTAGCATGTACCTTCATGATTCACTTGAATTTCTGGCAGACCTGTTACCATCTTGCTTACGATTGGTAATGCTTTGTAATGTAAGTGAGCAAACCTTCTATGCCATAGATCACTTGGATTTATTGTGTTGTGTATTAATGTTGAATCTGAGTGTCCCTTTAATTTGTATAGACCTCCTTCTTGGACACCAATCACAATAGCATCATCAAGAGACTTTCCTCTTGGCCACATAAGAACTTCACCATCAATAAAAGCAACTATGAATCCTTTCTCTTCCAATGTTGAGATAGAAAGGAGATTCTTCTTTAAACCGGGTACATACAAGACATCTTTTATCTTCAAGGGTTTTTCGGAATCCAACTTGTGGGAGGTTTCTCCTACTCCTTTAATGGGATATTGATAGTCATCACCGAGCTTCACCTTATGAGGTGAATCCTTTTGAACCAGATCTGAGAGAGAATCCTTGTAACCGGTCATGTGCTTAGAAGAACTACTATCAGCAAGCCATGTGTCACTTCCATGAGTGATTGTTCCTGTGAGAGTTGATATCAATACATGTTCTTCACTTGAATCATAATCTTTTATTTTCTTTTGAGCAGGTTCATCATCTTCTATGGCATGAGCATGATGTTTTTTATTCTATCCTTTTCTGATATGCTCTTTCATGAGAGGACAATTTCTTGCAATGCGTCCCATCTTCTGGCCGTTGAAGCATTTATAGCTTGAGTAATCTTTTTGAGTCTTTTAAGACTTCAGTGACTTTTGAAACTTCTTGTGGGGGTGATCCTCTTTCCTGCTCTTTCCTTTTATTGCATGTACTGCCAGTTCTTGATCATCATTGCCCAAGTTTTCTTCTCTTGCTACCAATCTAGCTTCTTCTTGAGTGCAATCTTCCCATAGCCTGTTGAACTTTGTTAGCTTTCTTCTAGAACAGATTCCCTGAATAAATGATTCCCAAGACTTTGGGAGACCATTCAATGTAGTCATTACTAGCTCAACTTCTTCAACTGTGTCTTCAATGGCTTCAAGCTATTCTTTGATTTGAAACACCCTTGTGAAGAAGGATTGAATGGTTTCTAAATTCTACATCTTCACATTCTTGAGTTGTGTCCTCAAGGTCATCTTTCGATTGATATTCTTGCCTTCATATAATCAGGATAAGAAACGAAATTTTGTTTTGGGGTCTTTAATGATGAAACATGGGGGATCAAGTGATCCTTGATAGAATCTGCAATGATCCTCTTTGCCTTAACCAGATTCTTCTTATACTTTGCCTTAGCCTCATCTCCCTCTGGCTCTGCAACTTCTTCAATGAAACCTTCTAGATCGTTTTCCTATAGGATGAGAATCACTCTATATGTCCATGCTCGGAATTTATCAACACCCTCAAGCTTCTCATCAAGCTTGGTATTGATAGTCATTTTGCCACGGGCACTGGAAATATGACGAAAAATTAAGATTTTGCAGAAATGGAATTTGAACTTACCAGTGGGTGCACTACACCAAGGCAACCTCTTTTCTTCAAGAATCAACTTCAACTCAGCCTTTAGATGCCAGACGCCTTGACCTAGGGTTTTATGAGGAAACCCTAATTTTTCAACTTCAGAATTTTGTAGATCTGATCCAGGGAAAAGATGCACCCTTCTTAGGTGACCTTCTCGGTGGCTCTTGTAAGTGCTCAACGAGCTTGACAATGAGGGAAACTAACGATCTTCCTTCCAACAATTAGACCGTTATGAAGGAAACCATCTCTGATACCATGTTAAAATTTTGATATGGTCGTTTAACCAAAGAAAATATCACATCATTGTCACCCAACCATAGGCACTTACTCATGCCACCCCAGAGCACAGTAACCTTTTCTTAGATAGAATGATTCAGGCAAGTCCACTCTAGAACCAACAGATAAACCCTAACCAAAAATATCACTGCTGCAGCAACAACACAATACTAAGAGAAAGTACCTCTACTAATAGGAGTGTACCTTTACCAAGAGAAACGCACAAGAGAGATACCAGAAAGACTGAGAATACTCCACGACAATTGTTGCACTACTCTCTCCAAACTTGCGCCTCCTTCTGCTACAGTTGTTGCTCCTTAGACTTGCGCACTAGCTGAGTGAGTGAGTGTGTGTGTCCAAATGAGCTAAGGCACCTCATTATTTATACTAGCCTATCCAAGTGACTTTTCCAAGTGGGGCCAACTTCTCTTTCTGGAGCCTTCTAATTTTTTATTATTATTATCGCTGGGCCGACTTCTCTTCTAGGGTATGTCCACATCTGTTTAATGGTTGTCTTGCTTCTGCAATATTCTACTCTAAGTACAAAGGTTAAACCAGAGGTTAGTACCTCCCCCAACTACCAAAACATCGACACAGTTAGAGGTGATTGAAATTCTGAATTTTTATGACCTTGTCCCAGATAATCCTTGTTTTTTAAGTTGTGGCTTATTCCTTTAGATTTGAGATCTAAAACTTCCTACTTTTCCTCAAACTTTTACTTGGAGAGGAGATGAAATCCAGAAGTTGTCTTAAGTGACCCAGGATAGGAGGAAGCTAGACGACAATTACGAAATGTGTTGTCATCAACATATCAGGTATGATCGTATTTTGTTGTTTTCATTAATAAAAAGAAGATCTCTCTTCTTTCCCTCCCCAAAATATAATTGTTCTTCTTTAGTGGTAGACCTCAATTTGTATTTGGATGCGTGAACCGACTTACCTGATTAGTTAGTTAGAGTTGGTTATCTTCATACTTGCATTTTTATAACCAAATGCATTGACAAAGGTTGATGTCTCCTTGTAATCTATCAATCATGATTGATATCCTATTGAAATCTGGACACTATCACAGAGCAGTTTGAAGAGTAACAGACTCATTTTTCCCAAAGTCATACTTCAATTACTTAATATAACTACCTTTCGGTTAGAGAATTTATGTATCTTGTTCCAGTTGTTGCCTTGAGATAAATCTTGTATGTTGAACCCACTATTCTCATCTTCAGTTGGTACAATTCAGTTAATTGGAATTCTGAAAACTGCAAGTCTGCTGACCCTCTCAAACATCCTGAAAAAAAATAATGATAATATAAAAAACAAAATTAAGCAAAAGGGTAGAAAGGAAAAAAGTTTTCATTTTCTTTATTTTTCAATTTCTACCCTTTTACTTTAAGAATTTTATATTATCATTCCAAGTTGGCCTGTGTCATTATATGTCAAGCAAATTGTTATAGGAAACCCAGAAAGTACGGAATTGGCCGAATTGGACGAGTTTGGCACTGAACCAGCTGATTCATACACCAAACTGCTCAGTTCAGTACCAAACTGGTCCCCAAAGCCAGTTTGGTGGCCAAGTCAATGCCCTCAAGGGTCAACTTGGCCAAGTCCAAGTCCAAGTTCAACTTGACCAAGTTTTAAACCTATGGAACTACATTTAAATTATTTTAAATTATCTCATGATGACTGAGCATGGACCATTGCAAATGTTTTAATTAACCACTTCAAGTACAAAAATAATAGGAAACAGAGAAGAATCCATCCTAGAAAAAGCAGGTTGTTCCCAATATGGAGTATAAAAGCATCTATGATTAACTTCAGTTCAGATACACACCAATCTATTTTAAGGGTTTCTGATACAAGTAGATTTGGCTGCGTTGTATGTCTTCTCAAAAAGGCATCACCGGGAAGTTAAAACAAGTATGTTCCTAATATTACTTATGATGGCAACTTCCAACATACCCGGAGTAGACCAGAAGAAATAATACTTGAAACCAGATATAGTACCAAAGGTCGATTTCCCAGCTTAAATGCAATTTCAACCTGTGAATTCAAAGCCACAAACACAACCCAAAAACATCATATATGCATTGAGGAGAACTAAGAATGCCAATTAAAATTCATATGAAGATTTACATTGATACACAAAAGATGACATTTCATGCATGGTGGCAAAAAAAGCTTACAATTATAATTAAATGATTAAATACAATACAAAACCAACCCTTTCTTTGTAAATTTACCTTGATATCATCCGTGATATCTTAAAGTTTTGTACAGTGCATGTGCCTGCACTTTAAAACAGATCAACCTTATTTGAGGTCTGCAATAGAATTTCATGGAATATAATACACCCATTCAATACAATACACTATCAATCTTTTGATCCTATTATTATTGTCTACTTTCGTATCAGGCAGAGTTACAAGTCATAACTTTACTTACAAGTACAGTAACAGGGGAATGCAGCTCCAAATGCTTAACATATGTATGTATCTACATATTTTAAAATATCTGCAAGTGGTGGTATGTACTAAAAGGTGTCTTGAGGTGAGACAAACAGAAAATTATGGACAAATTGCGTAGAAATATTAAATTAGTGTCATACCCTATCAAATTTCATCTTCTCAACAAATCCTATGCAGAAGATAAATACTGGGAGCTGGAATATTTGTTTCACTATGCTCAAAGCAGGAAAAGATTAATATAGTGAAGATCCATGCTCATGACCAAGCCACTTCTCAGTTACGTGAACATCAAATCATGATAGGCTTCATCAGACAACACTTATAATCGACCCGTGGGGGTCATGTCCATAGGATAACTGCCCAGAACACGCATAAATGTTGCAAATTCCTGTAAACAAATAGAAAAGCCTTGGTTAACAATTACTGATAAAAAATTCTATTGCTTTGGTGAAATTTTGACAATAATTTAATTTACTCATATCAAACTAATTCAAAAACTTCAAACCATTTTTTATTAAAAAATATTGTTTTGCTGAACTCTGGTAACTTCTTGGTTCACATATTATAGAAAAAAAAAATATCAGACAAGTATCAAAAAAGTATGCATCGATATATACATAAAATATAAGCATCTTGTCTGTCTAATCATAATGTCAATGGAGCTCACAAAGATATGTTTACACAACATAATAATCAGAAATACAAATGATAGCACATGAAGAAAAGTCAAGAATGCCTTGTTAAAATCATAAACACGCATCTGTGAGAGAATGATGCCATACCACCCGAAAACATGAAAAATCCTCTCTATTGGACCATGTTATTCATTGTCTGTTCAATTTGAAAATACATGAAACCACTAACACTTGTGTGCTCTGGTGAAAGCAGAAAGGGTGACATTGAAGTTGTGTAATATTCTCAAGTTTGAACTCTTAAACACTCTCCATTGAAACAATGAAATATGGATCACACACAAAAATTACAGCCAATTTGAATGAATCCTTACATTAAACTGAAAGAAATGCTGGCACAAACAAAATTAATTCTGTCTAAAGCCTACAATAAATACGGGACCACTTACAACATATGGAAAGAACTTTACCTCCTTGATACCATGATTTCCTCTCAGATATATAGTATCACTGGGATCAAACTATTTTCCATATTATACTCTTTTAGAAGCTTAATATGTACAAGAAAATCAGCTGCTAAAATCAAAGCCAGAAATATTGTCATAAATCTTTTTGGGAAAAAACATATTATCTTGTCCCTGTTGAAAGTTAAATGTTGAAACGAAAGGAGGTTCATTTAACAGCAAGCGATCACATGGTAATTATCTTGATGGATTGCTAAGGTGTAATGTATCTGATTTGTAATAAAATAAAATCTGATCTGAGCATCCAGGAGTGGCTCGAGGGGACAACCAAGAATCCTCAGAGGAATCCATCGTTATGATGTATGAGACTAAGTCAACAACATAGGTTGCTTAGTGTTCATGCAAAACATCCAACACACTCACGTAGGCAACAACAGAATGTCCACAAGAACAAGATATTCCTATCTAACTGTACAGTTGCTCTTCATTGATACATTACATAAAATACATCAGCTGCATGAGAGAATATGGAGGCTGTGACAGTGAAAAGGCACTTTGTGGGCCAAAGTCCTGCCAAGTCTCTTACAAATAAGCTCAAAGTAAACAAGAAGCTAAGAGAGTTACAACAGTTTCAATGCACATATTTGTACAAGGAGAATCAGTTATAATGGTTTTGACAGATATGTTACATGGCAATCATACACTTCTTTGTTCATATATTTGGTCAAGCAGCTCAGCTTCTAGTCGACATCGAAACTAGATTGAGTCAGGCTGCCAAGGCTTGAAAAAGCCTGTCAAACGTCAAAAATTAAAGTCAAGATTAGTTGTTGATCACCGTGTGACATTCAAGCACGACGATTGTAGAGGTCAAGTGGAATGGTCAGCTTCAGAGCTATCGTCAACTCTTTTAACAGTGCACACTTGTATCCTTATCATCCACCCTGCCCCCTAGAGAGAAATGGTCCCCATTGTTTGATCATATAGTTGCAGAAGCTACTCATTGATCTGTTCCAAAGTAAACCACCTAGCTTGATTTGAGAACTGGCCAATCTTCACTAGTTTTAATAAGGGAATGGAATGTCAGCTTTCCATGTATGTTTGATCTATCGGTCAATGATGGAGTCCACTGGTACTAGAGATAAATGTTTCAGGTCCAAATGAGTCAGTTGCAAGGCTATCAGAGGTTCAAGAAATGTGGAACATATGGCTTTAAAAGTTCAACACTGAACACTGGAGGCATGCCAAGATAGATGGTAAGTCAAGAACAAAGGCATTTCTCCAAGCTGAAAAATCAGTGTATGGTCCATACCAGAGAGGTTTAGGTTTCCAACATAGTCCACTGAATCAATCTTTCTGCATTTGAAGCCAAACTCTCTCCAATCTTGAATTAACATACAAGTTACAACGCAACATGTATCAGGTCAGACTTTGTACTTCTGTTGTTGTTGAGCAAGCATGTCCTGAACTTGTCGATGGATTTCTTGGATCCATTGAATGAAAAGTTCTGCCTCATCCAGTTCTTTGGCCTACTGAGGGGTTGTCGATATCAAAGGAGAATCAAAAGCAATGTCTAGCAGTGCCAAGGTGTTAATTTTGTAGCTCAGAAGGTGTCTCAACATTGGCCTATGTGTCCAAGGCACGCTGATGGACATTAATTAAATACCCAGATCAGCATTTTAATTATATCCAAATTTTCACTTAGAAAAAGCATAAAAATCATGTAAATGATTTTTATTGGCTTTCACTCAGATTTCTAAAGTATTTGACTTTGAAAATTAATTTTCACTTAAAGTGAATTTCTGGAGGCTTCTAGAAGATTCATGAAAAAAGGGAAAAGAGTGATAAAAGGAGGCTGAAGGTGAGGACACAAGACACACTTGAGCAAACAAGAAAGAGGGCGCTTTCGCTGAGGGTGAGGACACAAGACACACTTGAGCAAACAAGAAAGAGGGCACTTTGGCTGAGGAAGAGGGCAAGGTTGCAGCTGAAGCCTGAGAGTAAGGGCGACTTGGCAGCAGAGATTGAGAGTCAAGTGCAGGCCGTACCAGCAGCAAGGAGAGGTAGTAATTCAAGCAGGCCGTACTTCAAGCAGCCGGGAAGAGGGCCATGCAGGGCCGAACTCAAGCAGGCCGTACAGGCCGAGATTTTCAGGGCCGCACTGGATGGGCCATACAGGCAGAAAAGCACTGGACCGTACACCCCAGATTTGGCTAAGCCGTACGGCCAAGAAGAAGGCATTTTGCTGCAAAAAAAAATCTTGTAAGAAATTTCTGTTTTAATTGTTGCTGTAAATTAATTTCTCTGAAGCCAATAAAGCCCCTCTTTGTTGGTTTTCTCCGCACTGGGATTTCCAGGGTAATTTCTGGTGTTTGTGCTTTTTCTGTGCTTAGTTTCTTATGCTTCTGTAGTGCATATTAATGGTTAAAGCTCAGCTATAATATTTCTGCATAATCTTCAGAGTTTATATCAGCAAAGAATTAATTCTGGGTAGACAAAATTATTGGCTTTAATATTCTGCATGTTGGGTTTAAAAATTAACATGGTATCAGAGCTCAGCCTCTGATTACACAGAAGCCAAGTCAATTTCAGGTGAACTGGGAGTAAAAATCAGCAAGGAGGTCGAACCGTCGAACTGCCAAGGAGGGCGTGTGAGCTACGGCAGCAGAGAAATGGCTAATGCAGGCTTGAGGTTCGAGGACAGACTGGAAGGAGCTTCTAACTTCAGTCCATGGAGAGAGTGCATAGCTCTGGTACAAGAGGAGCAGGGGCTATGGGAATTTGCTGAAGGAACCATAGCAGCCCCAGCTGATCCAGTACAACTAGCAGCTCACAACGGAAAAGATGTGAAGGCAAGAAGAATCATCATTGATGGAGTGAAAGACCACATTATTCCGCATCTATCAAGGAAGAAGATAGCCAAGAATATGTGGGAAGCATTGACCAAATTGTACCAATCAGATAACCAAAGCAGAAAAATGTTGCTCAGAGAAAAACTCAGGAGCACCAAGATGGCCAAGAGAGATTTTGTTGCAACCTACCTCACCAAGTTCACCCAGATCAGAAATGAGTTGGCAGCAGTTGAGGAGACCGTGGATGAGACTGAGATGGTGAGGATAGCCTTGAATGGCTTCACCAAGCAGTGGGGTGTATTTGTTCGAGGAGTTGTAGCACGGGAGAAACTCCCTGATTGAGAGAGGTTATGGGACGACTTCACCCAGGAGGAGCTGCGAGTTGGTACCTCACAAGCTAGCCATCCTAAGGTTGAGGATGAGGAGAACCTTGCTCTAGCAAGCAAGGGAAAGTTTAGAGGGAAGAAGGGCCCTAGGGGTCAAACCTCAAAGGGAGAGAAGAGGAAGGATTTCAGCAAAGTTAAATGCTTTGCATGTTACAAGCCAAAACACTTTGCCAGCCAGTGCCCAAACAAGAAGGGAAACAAGAAGTCACAGGTGGCAGCTTCAGCTTCAGCAGAAGTTGATGAGTTTGCAGCTAGATTTGACAGTGAATTTTCCCTCATAGCATGTCTTTCCAGTTCAGCCAGCAGTGGAGTCTAGTACATAGACAGTGGTGCCTCTAGTTACATGACTAGAGTGAGGGATTACTTCTCCAGCTTGAAGGAGGACGAGATGGACCTCGTTATTGAGATGGGAAATAATGCCAAGTGTCGGGCAGCAGGCCATGGGGCAGTGACATTCCAGAGGGAGTCCGGGAAGCCACTGATGGTGAGAGACATACTATATGTCCCGGGGATGATGAAGAACCTGATATCAGTTTCAGCCTTGGAGGACAAGGGCTATGTGGTATCATTTCAGGATGGGAGAGTGTACATCAGGCCCAAGGACTCCAAGACAGCCAGAGTGATTGGAGTTAGAAGAGAGAAGTTGTATAAGCTTCAGTTTGAGCCAGCCCGAGCATTGGTTAGCATCGCATGTGACATGGCAGAGTTGTGGCATAGGAGGATGGCGCATTTGCATCATGGAGCACTCAAAGTGCTCAAGGAGATAGTAACAGGCCTTCCAGATTTCAGCACAGAGCATCATGAGGTATGCAAGGGATGTGCTATGGGGAAGTACACCAAAACAATTTTCCCAAACAATGACAACAGGACAAGAGACATTCTTGATTTGATACACTCAAACGTATGTGGGCCCATGTCATCAGTATACTTGAGTGGGTATGAGTATTATGTCACCTTCATTGATGACCATTCCAAAAAGACCTGGATCTATTTCATGAAGACCAAGGACGAGGTCTTCAGTCGGTTCCAAGAGTTCAAAGTTCTTGTGGAGAACCAGACGAGCAAAAAGATCAAGACACTGAGATCCAACAATGGAAGCGAGTACACCTCGAAGGCCTTCAAGGATTTTTGCGCAAGTGCTGAGATAAAGAGGGAATTGATTGTTTTGTACAACCCACAGTAGAACGGAGTGGCGGAAAGGAAAAACAGGTCCATTGTTGGGGCTGCAAAGGCAATGCTATATGATCAGGATTTGCCTAGATTTATGTGGGCAAAGGCTTGCAACACTGCAGTCTACATACAGCACAGGAGTCCTCACAAGGTGTTGGGGAAGAAGACTCTTAAGGAGGTATTTACAGGGAGAAAACCAGAGGTCGGACACTTCAGGATTTGTAGATGCCTAGTCCATTGTCATGTCCCCTTAGAGAAGAGGACGAAGCTCAAGGCCACTACAAAGAAGGGGATCTTCGTTGGATATAGTGAGACTTCTAAGGCATACAGAGTCTACATTCCTTCCTTGAGGAAAACAGTTGTCAGAAGGGATGTGAAGTTTGAGGAGGACAGAGCCTTGACGAAGGCTAATGATACTATTCCAGCAGCAGCAGGGGATCAAGAGCTAGAGACTCGAAACACTGAGGATACACAGGTTATAGGTGCAAGTACAGGTACAGGTGCAAGTACAGGTACAGGTGCATGCACAGATGTTCAGGCTGCAGATCAGGATGAAGAGCAGGAGGCTCCTCCAGTACAAGACACTCCTACCTCTAGGAGGAGGAAGACCAGATGGGCAGAGCAAACCTTGAAAGAGGCAGAGGAGTCATATTTTTTAAAACCGGAATCGGACATCAAACTGGTCACCTATCAACTCAGACATCAAACCGGAACTGGATCAAACCGAACCGGTTTGATTTCAACGACTCGGTTCAATAAAAAAATACATTAAATAATTAAATTTTAATGAAAAATTTTATTTGAAAGCTTTCAAACCATAATTCCAAACCATTAGAGACAAAATATGCGAAATTTGCTCATCTATATACCATGTAAGGGTATATATATCAAAATGGCACCGAGTGCAATACATATCAGCAACAAAATGCATAATCAGTGAGGCTCTAAATGGCTTCTACGGTCCATAAAACATGGAAAAACTACAATCTACTAATCTACTACATATCATTGATCAACATGATCAATCATCAAACTCATCACCACTGCTAGCAATGGGATCATCATCAGCATCTATGCCAGCTACAAAATCATCGGCTCCTCGTACTCCTCGGGGACATCTTCCACTACAGTAGCTGAAGTAGTAGACGGACTGATATGTGAGATGTGAGGGTCGGGAGGTGTATATGTAGTTGGTGTGTAGTGGTGTGCAGGGTTACGAGTTAGATTAGGTTTTAGAATTGTTTATTTTTTAGATTTTTTATTTTTTTTAGTCTGCGGGTGGGTTTGGCATCTAACCGGTCGGTCAGGCACAGAACCGGCGGGTTCGACCTGATCGATCAGGCATAGAACTGGCAGGTTCGACCGGTTTGGTATCGAACCGGCCTCAACTCGGCTGGCACCGGTCCGGTTTGAAGTCCGGTTCAATTCGCCCAGGTATCCAACCGACCAGTTTGGCGATTGGATAACAACCCGTCCTGGTTTTTAAAACTAGGACATGAGTATGTAGGTGCTCCTAGGACTTCTGTCGGGGAGAGTAAATCCCAACAAATATTTTCCAGTTATACGGATCTAATGAGCGAGTTGTTAGAGGCCGAGCCTTCCAACTATGAGGAGGCATCACAGCAGCAGGTATGGTGAGATGCCATCTTGGAAGAGTATGCTTCCATCATGAAGAATGATGTATGGGAGGTTGTGCACCGGACACAGGGGAAATCAGTGATTGGTTCAAGATGGATCTACAAGATCAAGCACGCTGCAGATGGTAGTGTGGAGAAGTTCAAAGCCTGATTCGTGGCTAAGGGGTTCTCTCCGAAGGAGGGAATCGATTATGATGAGACATTCGCCCCAATGGCGAGATACACTTCAATCAGTGTCGTAATCTCGATTGCAGCAGAGATGGGGTGGAAGATCCACCAGATGGACGTTAACACAACCTTCCTTAATGGAATCATTGAGGAGGTGTATATTGAGCAGCCAAAGGGTTTTGAGGTGCAGGGGAGAGATTACCATGTATGCAGGTTGAAGAGATCCTTGTATGGGCTCAAGCAGGCTCCCAGGGCGTGCTACTCACGGATAGACAACTACTTGTAGGGGATGGGCTTCACCAAGAGTGAGGCAGACTCTAACCTCTACTACATCATAGTTGGAGGTGAGTCACTCATTCTTATGTTGTATGTGGATGACCTGTTTCTCACAGGTTCAGAGAGGCTCATAGCAAAGTGCAAGAGGGACCTTGTTTTAGAGTACGAGATGAAGGATTTGAGGTTGATGCACTACTTTCTGGGGTTAGAGGTGTGGCAGCGAGATGGTCAAACTTTCCTTGGACAAGGGAAGTATGCAGTGGAGATTCTGAAGAGATTTGGTATGCAGCATTGCAGGCCTATGTCTACGCCCATGGTGACCAACTGGAAGAAGATTGATGCTTCCAAATCGGAGGCAATGGACCCTACACTTTACAGGTAGTTGATTGGCTCTCTTATGTATCTGGTCAACACTAGACCAGATATATGCTTTGCAGTGAACACACTCAGTCAATTTGGGGTTGAGCCGAGGAGGATACACTGGGTGGCAACGAAGCATGTTCTGAGATATCTATGTGGCACAATTGAGTATGGGTGATTTATATCCAGGGAGATGGAGTGAAGCTAACGGGCTTTACAAATGCATATTGGGCAGGCAGCACGATTGACAAGAAGAGTACATCAGGATGTTGTTTCATCTTGGAATCAAGAGTTATTTCCTGGTTCAGCAAGAAGCAGAAGTCAATGGCATCGAGCTCTGCTGAGGCAGAGTACATGGCAGCTAGAATAGCAACATGTGAGGCCATTTGGCTTCATAAACTGCTCATGGGTTTGTTTGGCCAGGAGTTGGATGTGACTGTCATTCATTGTGACAATCAAAGTTGCATCAAGCTATCTGAGAATCCAGTGTTTTATAACAAATCCAAACACATTGAGATCAAATTTCACTTCATCAGGGACGGTGTGCAGAAAGGGACAGTGAAGCTACAGTATGTGTTGAATTATATAGCTTTGGAAGTTAATTTCCCTATTGTAACTAACCATGTAAACAAAGTTTTGATATAGTGTTAACTTTATGTCAAGCATCAAACACATGACAAGTGTGAACCGTATGCCAAGACAACCATATGCCATGTGTCAACCTCATAGCACCTCTAAGAGGGTTGCTTAGGGAGGTTGTAGTGGCTAGCTTAGGGAGGTTGCTTAAAAGGGCTGCTTAGGATGGTTGGAGTGGCCAGCTTAGGGGGGTTGCTTAGGGTGGTGGTATGACAGTTGTATAACAATTGTCATACAATCCTAAGACAGTTGTTTAGGGCAGCCTCTAGAAGAGACAAAGTAAGTGACCTTTGGGAGCATTAGGAGGTGGCTATTGCGAACTTTAAGAGGTGGCTCTTGGGAACTTTAGGAGGTAACTCTTGGCAACCAAAGGAGGGCAAGTATGACAGTTGTTATACAACTGTCATACATTCTTAGGGGGCTGCTTAGGGAAGCCAAACCAACCTATAAAAAGGGGCATTCACTTACCATTTATATATATTTGTTTTGTTGGAGTCTTCTGTTGAGGCAAGGCATCTATTTGCTGAAGTATTTTCTGCTGGTATATGGCTGCTAGTTGTTGGAGTCTTCTGTTGTTCCTTGCTGATATAAGGCTGCTACAAATACTATGTTAAAGCTGCCATAACTCTGCTACAGCAAGAAGGAAAGTCAGTTATATTTTGGTGAGTTTGTCAAGCTGTTACTATAAGTGTTAGTTCAGCTATTTGTGAAGTTTGTAAGTGTTGAAACAAAGGTATTGATTCAGCCCTCTGAGTCCTAGCTAGTTACTCTAAAGTCTTGTACTGGTATTGTACTTTGTTGAAGAATCTAAAAAGAAGTTTTGGTTGGGTTTTCTACCCCAAGAGGGTTTCCCAAGGTATACTTGTGTTCTCTCTGTAATTGTCTCACTTTCAGTGATCTTGATATATGCAAGATGTATTGGTATGTTGGTTGTATGCTATAAATTTTTAAATTTATCTACATGCATCAGTTTTTCAACATGGTATCATAGCTTCCCTGAAAGAAGCCATTTCTACAGAGAGTTATTACATTTGTGAAGGAGACTACAGTATTTCAGTTTTTGAAGGAAGTCAAAAACAAGGACAAGATGATGTGAAGCACTAAGCTTGATGAGAAACTTGAGGGACCTGATAACTTCAGAGCATGGAAGTACAAAATACCCCTTGTTCTGGAAAAAAATGACTTATCAGATTATGTTATGGAATAGGTTGCAGAACCTGAGGAAGAAGAAGCTAAAGGAAAGTACAAGAAGAATCTGATAAGGGCAAAGAGAATAATTGCAGATTCTATAAAAGATTATCTTATTCCTCATGTATCATCCTTGAAGACTCCCAAAGAGATGTTTGATGCTCTATCTCGTCTATATGAAGGAAGGAACATAAACAGAAAGATGGCTTTGAGGACTCAACTCAA
>JZKD02S0221441.1:876599-910597 GCA_000966675.3 Picea glauca
CAGACCAAGAACCCTAGTCGTATACTGGGGGCCCTAACAAGGGTCTTTTGTCATGGCACTGACTGTTTGGTCCCAGACCAAATACCCCAGGAGTGCACTGGGGGCCCTAGATCTCATCTAGGGTCTTAGCCATCCTCCAGGAGAATGGTTCTCGCAGCTGCTTATAAATTTAACACCAGCATCATGTCTAATTACTCAGATGGAGTATGGTTTCAAGAGATGATGCAGCTGATGACACTGACGGTGATGATGGTGCTCATGATCTAGTCATGAGATAGTCTATACAACTATGTTGATGCTACCGGGTAAATGGTATGTTTGTGCTCAAGACCATTACCTGTAATACCTCCCTAGCTAGGAGGGAGTGTTAATATTATGGTAGTTGTGGGAGGTAGTTACCTCCACGTGTAAACCTGACGAGAATAGAATATTCCGGGAAGCAAGAAGAAACCCTAATGAGTTGGCTAATAACCCTAGAAGACAAGTCGGCTCAAGAGGATAATTGGTATTAGGTTATTAGCCTACAAGAGAAGAAGTCGGCCAGAAGAAATATTATATACTAAGTAAATAGACACCCAGAATGAAAAGTCGGCCCAGGCAATTAGCCAGAATTAGTATAAATACAGGAGGCCAATCTTCATTCTAGCAAGCATTCTCAGAATTGCAGAGCAGCACTTGTGCGCACTGCAATTGCCCAGTTTATGCGCAAGTTTGGAGGAGAGTTGTTGCAGCTGCTGCAGCTAGCAGATTGCGTTTTGGCTTGGACTATCTCTTGGTTATGGTTTGGACTATCTAATCAGCTCTTGTTTGGTGTGCTATCCTTGGGGAAAGGTGTGTTACCCTTTCTTTGGCTATCTAGCCTAGGGTTTGCTTCCGAAATGATTCTCTGTCGAGGTTAAGGTGCTCGGAGGGTGGCTTCGGCCTATGGTTGGGTGACAATAGTGATATTGTCGATGGTAAAACGAGCACATTCATTATATTCTAACAAGTATCAGAGTGACAGTGGACAAGGAGCAGGTAGCTACGAAGGTTGTGTAGACTCAGAGGGAGCTCGACCTCAGTGGGAGTCACTGAATTCAAAGGGACTCTGACTTCCGAGGGAGTCTGACTTCCGAGGGAGTCAGCAGGCTCAGAGGGAGAGTCAATTGTTCACAGGGAGTCTACCTTCAGGTCCAGATGGGAGAGAGACATCTTCCAAGACTGTCAAGAAGATGTCATGGGTTGAGATGGCCAAGGCGGATGCTCAGAAGCATGAGGCTTCTAGGAGCAGGGTATCTTCAAAGATGGGATCACTTCATACAGCAGAATTTGCTTCGGTGACAGAGGCAGCAGCCAATCGAGTGGATTGGAGAGCCGCTATGGTAGTGGATATAGTGTGGGAGACAAAGCCACTTCCAGTGTGGAAGATAGAGTTAGTTCTAGGAGATATTAGAGTGGATGATAATACCTCCCTCGCTAAGAGGGAGTGTTGATGTTTTGTAGCTTCGGGCAGGTATTCTCACATGGCCTTGGTGTCGGGCATGTGAGAATCTTCGTTGGCACCTCGTTGCACTTTCATTTCAATAAAAACACCCTTGGAATAACGTTGGGGCTTCATGGGATTGGTGATGGGCTTCGTGAGCTTATGTTGGGGCCTCACATCCACATGGAGGAATTAAATATTCTAATTTAATGTTGAGTTTGTAAAGAGGCATCTAACTCAACCATTGGACTTGTATAAAAGGAGATCAAGGTCATTGTGACATCTCATTCTCTTGTGCATCCTTGGTGACCTCGACCAGCTTGGAGTGATAAGTGTGATGACCTCAGCCAGCCATGGAAGAAGGTTGAGTGTGTTGAGATTTGGGTACCTTGGAAAGTGGTCCCCTTGTGTTTGTGAGTCTTTAAACACAAAAGGGGAGACTATTATACTTATACCTTTACTTTATGTTCTAATTTCACATTGACTTTATTCACTTAAGTCATAAAGTGAAATTTGTCACTTAAGTCATAGAGTGACAATTAATTCACAAGTGGGTGAATTAATAGACATAAAGCAAACTATGGAAACTTAAGTAAAGTGGGTTTCTAAGTGAGATTTATGAGAAGTGATCTCACCCATTGATTAGACTTGGGTAGATTCAATCTAGGCCCTTGATCTTTTAGGTTTCGCCTAAGAGGGACTAAAGGAGGCAAAAGGGTAAGGAAGAGATTCATTCTTCACTTGATCACTAGAGAGAATTGGGTGAGGAGAAGAGGAGTGAAGAGGAAGAGAGCAAGTGAGTTGGAGAAGAAGAAGTGCGCACTTCTTGAGTAGAGAAGGGTGCATGAGGGTTTGAGTGTGCACTCTTGAGCATAGAGGGGTGCAAGCAAGCCAAGGCATCCATGGCAAGAAGCTAAGGGGCGCAAGAGTTGGGGAGAGGCACTTGTATGCTAGGGGCACAAGAGTTGGGGAGAAGCACTTGTATGCTAGGGGCACATCTTGAGAAGGAGTGCTTGTATGCTAGAGGGATGCAAGTGTAGAGTGTTGGGAGTACCATTCTTGAGAAGAGATGTGGGCACATTCTTCAAGCAAGTGAGGGCGCACTCAAGTGTTGGCAAAGGAAGCTAACAAGGAGGGGCGCATACCAAGCTAGCAGGCACAATCAGCAAGGGGCGCAAATGCTAAGGTAGAGGGGCACAACCAAGGCAATGGGGCATGCATTCCAAGGCAAAGGGGCACTACTGTCAAGGGACGCCATTACAAGATTGAGGATAAGCTTGTGTTGTAACAGTTTCCTTGTGTATTTGCATATTGTAGCATTTGCTTTTCATATCTCCATATATATCTATCTATATCTCTTACTGGTTTTCCCCATGGGGGTTTTTCCAGGGCCATGTTGACCAAAAACTACATGTGTTCATTTGTCATGTTTGCTTAGTATTTTCAGTTGTAGGTTGTTAAAGATCCTAGAGGTATGTTTGATGTTTTATGGTATATGTATGAGCTAATCTTGGACAGCATAAACCCATTGTTTAACCCATGCAAAGAGCAGCCATAAAAAAGCATTAAACCCAAATATTTGTGGGCAGATTCAAAGGGAGAATTATCAGACTTGGTGGCTGTCATAAAACAGCAGCAAAACAGTCTTAAGATTGGCTGTTATGGACAGCAAGTTGACTGTCCTAGGACAGTGGTAAAAACAGTTTGATAAACCTTGAAATAAGTGCCCAACAAGAGGTCAAATGAAAGGCCTGTTGGGCAGCCCATAGAACCTCAGAAAATCTTCAGAGTGAAGCCACAGATCTGCTGTTTTCTCTGTTCTGGGTAGGTTCTTTTGTGAGGGGCCGAGAAAGGCAGTCCAAGGCTAGGTGGGCAGCTGCAGGTCATAGAGAAGGCTCGGCTCAATGAGATAGAGGAGCCGCAAGCCTAGGAAGAGGCTCGGCCTGCCCTTCACTGGCTCGGTCTGATAAAGAGAGGACAGTGGCTGAGTTTTGAAGGCCTATTGGGCAAGGAAAAGAGCAACTGCTGGTACCCCAGAGGCTCGGCCAGAAGAGAAAGGAGTTGCAGGTCTGTGGGAGGATTTGGCCAGCGAAGGAAGGCTGCCACAGACCTGTAGGAGACTCGGCCTGCAAACTTAGAGCAGCCACAGCAAGGAAGAAGGCCTGCTGGGTAGTCTTGGAGCTGATACAAGTGGTACAACTTAGACACAGGAGTCCTGGAGGCTTGGTCGGCTGGAAACAGATAGTCCAAGTCTATGTGACAGTGTGCAACGAAGGAGAAGGACAGCAGCAGAATTCTGGGATTGTTCTGAGGCTTGTACTAGTGGGAAAAGGCAGCAGAGGAATCGTGGGACAGCCCTTGGGGGCTGCAAGTGTTCCAGGCATCAGAAGAAGGCATTTAAAGGCAGTTTGAGGGCAGCCTTGTGGGCTGGAACAGCTGCAAGTTTTGGACAGCCTTGAGGTCTGATGCAGCAATCTTGTGAGAGTTGTATTGGCTAGGACAGCTAACTGGAAGAACAGTCTTAAGGGCTGGTAAAGGAGCAGGAGTAACCTGCTCAAGTGACCAGCAAGCAGAGGAGAGTTTGGTAGGGCTGTCAGTGCCCAAAACCCTCAGTCAAGGTACAATGACAGTAAACTGTGAGTAAGGATTCTCTGTGCATAAGACTTCCCTTGTTGTATTTGGTACTCTTGGTGTAAATTGGGCCATTGTCCCTGATACAGAAGCCCGTGTGTTCTGGGTTTAAGAACAAGAGATTTTGGCATTAAATTCTTGTGTACCTGTGTATGATCTAATTGCTAGTTTTATCTTCCGCCTTGCTAAGGTGTTAGGAATCTCAATGTGTTTATGTTCACAGTTCAAATTGTGTTAATTTGCGTATACTGTTGAGAACCTAGACCAGACCTGAGGTGCATGTGCACCGAGTCTGGGTGCACTTCGAAATCTAACAGAAGGGAAGAATCTCTGTATAGAAAACTGACAGATGAACTGGATCTGGTCCGGGGGATGTCTCTTTGTCTAGAAGAAGTGACCCGCTACCAGGAGCTGGTAGAGAGGGGCTGCTTGCCAGTCTGGAGTGAGCTGTCGCAAAGACCTCATATGACAACTCCGCATGGATCTCACTATCAAGGGTTGGGCTGCTTACCAGGGTCTGACAGATCTAGTGGCTGGAACGATGTTGCACTCTGCCTGCCTCTTGGTGCCCCTATCCACTAAGAGCACCAAAAAGAAAGGTGTAATCCTCTAAGAAGTGTCCAATTGAGGGGGTGGTTGAAGGATGTGAGCTCTAAGCCTAAGTGCCTCTACCAAGTATACTGTCGGGCACTGCTAGTCTACACTGTAGATACTAGAAAAAGGTGGACAAGGAGTTATGAGATTCCCTAAACATGCAATAGAACTGACCCCGTACCTCATAGTAATAAGGACATCTGAATATAGAGTGCTCCTTTATCTCTATCTCCTGTATATTGCAAATCCAACAAAATTTGTCCTCCCATGGTATCTGGTGCTCAACTTCTGCATGAAGCCAATGAGAACCCACTCGAAGCTGGCCTAGGGGGGTCCTGAGCCCGTGTATCTAGTGTCAAAGCATGTGAGGGGGGCACACTATTAGGCTGTCTCTGAGCTCCAAGAAGTACTTTGCATAAAAGGCCATCTTGGGTCTCAAACCCCTCAGGTGGCAATCCAAGTGACCTAGATATATTGTCTATAAATATCCTCCCTGATAATCCCATCCACCTCCTGCCTAATAGGCAAGAGGAGGTCAAAAGCATCCAAAGAGTACCTAAACGAGGGAAGGCATTCTATCGATATACCAGCTAACTGAAGAAAAAAAGAAACCTCCAAGTGTTAAAGTTTGAGCTTGATAGTAAACTGTAAGGAATTCTTTAAATTCTGACTGTACTTTGAACTTAGTTTAACATCATTCATAAACCAGAACAGCAATAATCATAAGAATTTACCAGCATGCAAGATCACACCACATGTACCCTGGGGAAACCCTATACAGGGAGAAAAACCCCAACAAACAATCTCCTTTTATTGCATTAATAAAGTATGATCACTTACAAAATATCCACCATGAATACTCTGCTCTTAAAGAGCTTGCCAATGACTCTAACCTGACTAACTACTGAGAAACCTCGCTGTTATAAACTCTGTTATAGGCCAACATTGAAGGTGTACCTCGCTACTTTCTTGGACTGATATGCTGCCCTTTATTTGACTGTTATAGCTGCCTGTTATTGGTCTGATATGGCAGCCTTTATTGACTGTTATAGCAGCCTGTTATTGGATTGATATGGCTGCCTTTATTGACTGTTATAGCAGCCTATTATTGGACTGATATGTCTGCCTTTAAGCTGGACTGATACGCACCTGTTACCACTCTGTTATGCACTGATATATCACTCTTCTTCCTCACTCATACACTGCATAACAATTGTGTAAAAGAGAGGGTCGGCCTCTTGCTTAAATAGGAATGGAGAGGTAAAGAGGAGATGGCTCAAAATAGCCTAAGTGAATGCATGCTGAAGTTAACTCAACTATCAGAGTTAGAACTGACCATTAACTCAGCAGTCAAAAATAGAACTGAACTTACCACTTCAGTTAGGAACTCGCCCTTGACATTAGATGCATGTGAACTCCTTAGCATGCACATGACATGCATGCATGCATGCAACATGCAACTAGACATGCATGTAACATGCAACATGCAACAAACTTGACAACTTTGACTTTGACCTAGACATGCAACTTTGACTTTTTACAACTTGACTCTTTACAAAGCAATTCGAATTTCTTCATGGTGGAAGGTGTTACACGTGCCAACGCACTAGATCAATACATTTACATCATTTGTGTTGAGATTTGGGTACCTTGGAAAGTGGTCCACATGTGGTTATGAGTCTCTAAACACAAAGGGGGAGACTATTACCCTTGTACTTTACTTTATGATTTTAATTTCACTTTGACTTAGGAGATTTAAGTCAAAAGTGAAATATGTCACTTAATTCATAAAGTGACAATTAATTCACAAAGTGGGTGAATTAATAGACATAAAGCAACTAAGGAAAGTGGGTTTCCTTAGTGAGATTTTTGGATTAGATCTCACCCATTGATTAGACTTGGCTAGATTGGATCTAGGCCATTGATCTTTTAGGGCTTGGCCAAAGGAGGCTAAAGGAGGGTATAGTGCATTTATGAGATTCATTCTTCACTTGTGAGAAGAGGAGAAGAGGAGGAGAGCAAGGCCGCATTTCTTGAGGAGATAGGGACGCACTTGCATGAGAGTTTGCCCATTTGAGTGAGGGAAGGCGCATCGCTTGGAGGAGGTGCTTCCATGGAGGAGGAGGCACATACTTGAGTGAGGGCGCATTCTGTGGTTGAGGGCGCACTTGGAGGAGGAGAGGCGCACTTCATACATGAGTGATTTGTGTGGAGAGCTTGCGCACTTGTGAAGGGGAGCCTTAGTGAGGAGAACTAAGGGCGCACTTTGTGGGAGGCCATTGCTAGAGGAGAGGGTGCACCAAAGCTAGGTGCGCACCATTTCTTGGAGGAGGGCACACTTGTGAGGAGGGGCACAAACTTCAAGGGAGAAGGCAAGGGTCATTCAAGCTTCAAGTGGGTAAAGGAAAGATCATGGCATCTCAGTGGTAAAGGCAAAGGCTCAAAGACAAAGGCATCAAGATAAAGATAAAGCAAGCAAGAGGAAGAAAGGCTCACCGAGGCAAGGGGCGCCTTACTTCACTAGGCTTGTGGGGAGGTCTTCAAGGAACTCCAAGGCATCCAAGAGTGGTTGCTATTGTACCAGGTTCACTTGTATATGTTTCCTGTGTTGTACATTTTGCTTTAAGGCCTTCTATATATATCTGCTCCAAACTGGTTTTCCCCAAAGGGGGGTTTTTCCAGGGTCATGTTGACCAAAAATCTATGTGTCAAATTTATGCATGCTTAGAAGAGTAGATCAGCATTTTAAAATTCAAGATCTAGAGGTAGTGTTATGTGTTTTAATGTATATTGCATGTGCTAACATTGAGTAAAGAAAACACTTGCAAGGGCACCTTAAAAGAGCACTTAACCATCAAATATTGAGCAGAAAGTTTGGTGATTGTTTGTTGTCCTAAAAACAGCAAGAAAAGACAGCCACATGGTTGAAACTTGAAACTTAGAGCCATACTAAGGTCAAGGACAGACCTTAGATGGCAGCCTCATAGGACCTGTTATCACCTGCTAATTTGCATTAATTTTTCCTAAAGCATCTTGTCCTTGTGTTATCTTTCCACTCGGATTTTAAAACTTTTTCACCAGCTCCGTCAAGCTCCCATCACCTAAATCCTTCACTCAATTGATCATCCAAAATAGTCATGTCCTCCATAAGTCAAAATTTGGCAAATATCCCAAACCTATACCTAGCCTTAATGCTTCTCTAAATCCCTTAGTTCCATCACTTCATTTATTTTTACCCTTATTTTCATATTCTCGTTGAAAATAAAAAATATTCCTTTTATTAAGCACCCTTATCCTATCCACAAAGTCATGTGTTAAGCCTCATATGCCCAAAGTCTTTAGAATATAGAAAAAAGAGTTTATTATTATTAATATAAATATTTTAATATTAAAATACTTATATTAATAATTGATCCAATATTTAATTTATGGCATCACGTCAAATCATGGGCACGAATCTCAATTTATAATGTAGAAAAGTCAAAGGATGGATGAGGGCCCACATACATATCGGGCATAGAATTAACGCGGAGGTTAATGATGTGAAGGCTGGCCGGGGAAAATACCATGGTTTGGATGATTGGACACGTGTTTTTACATAGTGGATATCGGGGGCAAAAGTGGGTAAACTCCAAACCACTTTTCTCTAGCCCAATATAATAAATGCAGCCATTTATCCTATGGTTTATGGGCGGCACTTTTCCAGGAGTATGTTTTCAATAATGATTATGGAATTTCCAATAAAAGAAATTCTTCCTCACAGTGAAATTGTTTTACAGAGGTAAAATTCACGTTTTACAAATTAGAGAGATTAATGTTTATTTCCATGGAAAAGAATTAAATGGGAAGATGCACGTGAAAGGAAGACTTGGATAATTCTTTATCCAAAAGTTTTACGAAAGTAAAAGAAGAAGATAAAAGGTATTTTACCAAAAATGGTAAATTGGAAAAAACATGACACAATAAATGTTTTTCACAGTGAAACGGTAAATAAATGATTTTTACAGTGAAATGGTAAATTGGGTAAAACAAGACATGGTTTCCAAAACCACGGGAAGCAAGCAAATAAATGGTTTTAAAAACCACGTGCATGAATTAAATTATGGAAATTTAATTCTACGGGATAGAAAATATTTGGGAATTATTTTTATTTCAATTATATTATTCCCAAATATTTAATGAGAATATGGAATTAGATTTGAAGGAGTATAAGTGACATTTCAAAGAGAACGTGGCAGAGGAAGGCGTTGGAGCGTCAGAGGAATCTGCAGGGATCATGAAACATTTTTCTGAAAACTGTCATTTGTAATCATTGTAGAAGCTGAAACGTTTCAGTTCAGCTATTGTAATCAGTTTCTAACTAAAGGAACTCGAAATTGTATAAATGATAGAGGTTCTGAATGTATTAGTGGGCAGAAGTGCAAGGGCACAGTTCTGGTTGTTCTGGACTCTATTGTAAATTTCTGGAGCTGAATTGAATACATATGCAAAAGCTTTTGAAGTCTCTATGAAAAGATTAATGGTGGTGCTATGAGTTTTGTCTTCTCTCATTGTATGTATTTCCTGTGTTCTTTAATTCCATCTACATTTTCTTCTGTTTAAATTAGAGAGTTAAAGGCCCAGAATTCATCTTGTGATGCTCTCGGCTGAAACAATTAAACTGTGTGTATTTCTTCCTAACTAATTCAGAATTCATTTTATTAATGCTCTGATGCAGTTACTTGTTTTTCCCCTTTCCTCTTACACTCTGCAAATTTCAATTTACAACTCAGATTCATGGCCTCATTTAGCCTTTATCCGCTGGAGAGTCCTACAGGCCAGTCATTGTTTTCATTCAATTACAGAATTTTGACTCCATTGCCCAAAGTGTTCCTCCCCTTCCTTGCCAGCAACTTTATTCAAACCCCCAAAACAAACCAAATCTAGCCGTTGATTACCAAAGAAATATCGAGTGACACGAGAGAGCCCTCTCTGAGTTGAGCGGACTAGTGCTTCAGCTCTAAAGTAGGTTGAAACAGTTACCCCTGTTGTTTGTCTACCAGCCAGACAAAATTTACAGAGTGCTAACAGGACCTCAGAAAATCTACATGGTATCAGAGCCAATGGTGGCTTAGACTTGCTGATTTTTAAGCATTTTTGTGGGAAGTTTTGTGAGGTTTATATCAGATCTGTTGGCTGTTTTTGGACAGCAAGTTTACAGTCCAAAACAGTGAGTAAAATTCAGATCTGAAGGTACCTCTCAGTTAGTGTCAGTTGGAAAATTCAGGGCAGATTTTGGGCACCCTGTTGACAATGTTGTGGATAGCTTGTGGGCAGATTTGTTGGGCTGATTTTTGACACTTCTTGACAGTCTCTTTTCACACCTGCGTGGACAGGAGTGAGGCTTTAGTTTACGACCTCTTTTCACACCTATATTGCTAGGAGTGAAGTCGGTGTTCACTTGCCTCTTTTCACACCTGTGTTGATAGGAGTGAGGCAGCGTTCATTTGCACTTGGAGTATCAGAGTGAGCGTAATTTGACAGACATGTAAGTATCTCAGATGTGTGTGGAGGACAGGCTAGCAGGGGCTAGCAATTGGTCGCCTTTGAAGGCGAGGATCGTCTTTGTCTTAGAGGACCTCGAACTATGGGATATAGTTGAGGCGCATGTTATGATTCTTCCTGTTACTGTCACCGTCTTGTTGGCAGATTTCAGGAAGAGGAACAACAAGGCAAAGAGGACCATTTGAGATGCAGTGCAAGATCATATTATTCCCCACTTGACTGGGAAGACTTATGCATATGAGATGTGGGCATCTCTAAGCAAGTTGTATGAGAGCTCTAATGAGAACCAAAAGTTGGTTCTTCATGATCGACTGAGGAGCATTCACATGCTCGAGGATGAGTCGGTTATTTCATTCCTTGGTAGATACACCCAGATCAAAGACGAGCTTGGAGCCATCGGAGAGGTGGTGGATCCCAACTCTAAGGTGAGGACAGCTTTGAACAGCTTTACCAAACCATCGGGTCTGTTATCCCCCAGTTTAGGGATAAGTAAGGAGATTATGTCTCGAGGCCCACAGGTCCTAGACATGGAGTAACGAGAGCCAGATCGACTTGAGCATGGCCCTAGAGGGCCCATCTTTTTATTTCTTCATCGCCTCCACTTTGTCAGCAGCAGCAACATCCATCACCTCGACCTGGTCCTGTAGCAGAAGTGGATCTTGCTCCATGAGGTAATGAGTCCGAGTATCATGGTATGTGTCACTCTAATCCTCAAAATCTTTGAATATGTGCATTCAATTCTCTTTGTTTCTAACGGGTGCCTGGATCTTATACCTATCCACTTGACCATATCTGGGGGGAATGACAGGATGCCCTAGTAAGCTTGTGCCCATAGGTTTTGAGTTGCCACTGGGGGGGATTCATGAGAAGCCATCGTCTGCTCCCACCATACTTACCACTTTCCATCTTTCTCCCGCTCATCCATCCCATTACACTGGTCCAGGCATTGGGTTGGCCAAATATTTAAGGGGTGTACCTTACCTTGTGGGAAGAAGGGGCTAAAGGCCTAGAGGGTAAAAGTAGTTGGCAAAAGATAGAAGCCAATGAATGAAACCTTGAGATGCTTCGCCCAGGTATCCCCGAGAAAGCAGTAAAATGCTTCTCAGCAAGAAATAGAGGGACCCATAAAAAAATAATAAAACAAGACCTAGTTAGAGGATGGGAGGTCTCATCACGAGCCAGCCTATTAGGTCCATGGGCATGTAGCGGTATGACATTACCAACAGCTGGTCACCACTCCAGGGTAGTGGCTCTTGGTGGCATAGCCAAGAGAAAGGGGGTCTCATCACGAACCGGCCTTCTCACTTCCATGAAATGCGTGTGGGTAACATTGCCACCACTGGTCACCACGTCAGGGCAATGTCCCCTAACTATCTTCTTGAAGAAAAAGCAATAAAATAAAGACAAAAGGCATGAATGGGCTTGGAAAGATTTGCATCCATGACAGGTGCAACTCACCCTCTACAGAGGCACCCACAGGTAAGCCATGCATTTTCCTGCTATCACTGCACCCCTTGCCCAGACATCCCTTATCCACTTCACCCACTCACATGGCTTAGATTTGATCTCTCCCGGAACCACCCCACATCCAGTGAGCATTAGCCCAATAGGACGCCCTGGCGTTTCCTCCAAATTTGGCTTGTAGATTAGGATAATGTCTTTGAGCACTTGTCCGGGTAAAAGGGGTTTTATGCACATGTTTAATAAACTTGATGATTAGATGTGATTGACATTGCTATGATCCCTGTGACTTATGAGCCCATGGAGGACGTATCTGTTGATGTGCAGGGCCATACCCGATGGACAGGTACACATGGGGAGATGATTAGTTCGGACCTCCATGGGGTTGAAATCCCATCAGATGGATGTTGAGACCCGAGCAGGGGGCAGAGACAGATAAGAGGGTTTGCACCGGAGAAGAGGAGGACGTTCCACCAGAGGCAACTTAGTAGACCTGTACCCAGGGGGGTTGTGCCCTTTCCACCAGGACATTGGCCTTGGAAGGCCCATGACATCACCCAGAACACCTTATGACGTCATCCAACGCTATGGAGGTTTTGGGAGGCAGTTATGTGCCAAGTGGCACGTGTGGCAGTTTCTGGAGGCCTAACGTTTTGCTCCAGGAGGCCAACATTGCCCTAAAGGGGCCTAACGTCACCCTAAAAGGGCATGACGTTATCACTTTTGCTTGATTAGGGTTTTAATTATGAAATTTAATGCAAAACAGTATTTTGATGTATTTTTGGCCATGTCGACCTTTTGTGACCTAAAAGTAAAATTAAGGTCATTGCTATTGTATAAATAGAGAGCTAAAACTCTCTTTTTCTCATCATCTTTCACTCACCACTTGGTGAGGTCTGAAATTTGCGGCCCTCATTAGGGTTTTGGCTGAAATTGTGGCGCACTTGTTGAAGGAGGCTTCTTTTTGGTGATCTTTGGCATTTTTCTTGGTGGATGGTTTACAACTAGGGTTTGGCTTGATAAATACTTGGTGAATGTAAGTGAATTTCTGCAATCCTTCGCTTACTTGAATGGTTATAGTGTTTTACTTGCATTTTGTTAATAAAATTGTTGGAATAAACCCTAGGAAATAAGCGCATGTTGGTGTCCTTGTTTTAATTGCTATCTACCCACTAGATTATGCTAAGGAGTCATTTTTTTCTTTAAGTCATTACTAGGGCCTTGCCTTTGCAACACCCTAGTACTTGCCACTTCATCTAGCCGATTTTATCTCTTCATTGAGCTAAAGAGGGAGGAAAACGTACTATGGCCTAGGGTTGCCTACACCTTAGTAGTTGTTTTCCCCTAGGGTTTGATGGTTGAAGCCTTGGCTTACCAACACCTCATCCATCAAATTCCTCTTGTCTTTGGCCCTAGTATTATCATCTTGTTCCTTCGATACTTGCCGCTACTTTTGATTCCATTTGCCCTATGAATGCACTGGTCTAAGACTTCTTGCTTGAGTGTTTTGATCACAACTTTCAAACATCCAAAACCTTTGAACAACTACAAATACCTTCTAACCCTAGTTTAGATTGACCTACTAACCTCATTGCTGCTATTATCCATTTGAGTTATAGTCATACTTTGTAGCATTTAATGCTTCTTTGAGCAATTAAAAGATCGGCTAATGCATAGTAGTCTTTGCTCTTTGCTTCTAATGAATGTTGGTATTGTGACATTGATGATAAATCATTYTTGCTCATTTTTTAAGCTTCTTTAAAGCATTTATTGTGAAGTAACGTATTGTGATTATTGCTACTATACATCTTTGCTTACTTCATCATATATTAGTTAATTGTTTTTATTGAGAAAGTCTTCGATTATATGAAGTACTAACCAGCAAGTGACCTTGCAAATATAGTTTCATGTTGCTTTGTTCCGGGCAGGTACATTTCTGGTTGTTATTATCTTTATTGGTTGTTTAGTCGGACTTTCTGATCGGTGGTGACTTATGAGAGGAAAACTTTTACTTGGCCTTAATCCTTGCCTTCTCAAAACCCCGGGTCACCGGGGACGCCTCCCTTGGGCCTACCACCCTAAGTAGAAAGAGACATCATGTTGAGGTGACAGTGATAAGATAGTCTCCCATTACGCCTTTTTGTCTTCATTTGCCTTTTCCCTTCCATCAAAGTACAAATTGCGCGATAACATTTTGGCGTCGTTGTCGGGAACACTAAGTCAATTCTCCTCAAAGACGACACTTTTTCGGTAAGCCTTTTCCTCAAGAATCTTCATCTTGCAAGCTTACCTGGCAACTCCACTAAGGATGATTCCCTTATTTCTTTGATAATTTTAAGAAAATTATCTGGCGACTCCACTGATGGCGAAGCCAACTATGACTTCTCAATGGGACCCGGGAAACTTTAAACCTTTAGACATGAGTAAAATCTCGAGATACCCTCGACGAATGCCCCCGAAGTACAAAAAATGCCTCCCTAGATTCGCTGGTAGTGATGGGGAAAGAGTTGACTATCACATGGGTGATTTTTGGGCTTTCTTTCAACTCCATCCTATCAGTGATGATGCTGAGGATTTGGCAATGAAACTTTTCTCTGCCACTCTTCATGGAAATGCTAGGAAATGATATGATAATCTCCCTGTTGCTAGTATCACATCTGTGGACCAATTAGAAGAAACCTTTCTCAGAAAGTGGGGTATGAAATTGGAAGATATCCAAACGTTACTAAAAAGACTCGAATATGTAAAACAAACTAAGAATGAGACTGTCAGGGATTTCCAGTTTAGGTTTGAGTATTTGCTATATCAGATTCCTAGCAGCCATTGTCCTGAAGACAAGTATCTTGTGTATCTATATACCAATGGACTCTTGGCGCATTTAGGGTTTCTCTTAAGTAAAAAAAGGCCAAAATCACTCTACGAAGCTTATAACATGGCCGTGCAAATCGAGGCAAATATCTCTTTGTCCAAGGGAGAACACACCTTCTCTCTAGGTACCAAAATCAATGACCCTGAAGGTACCCCAGTCACTCTTAGCTTGGAAAGATTAGTTTCCCTTGAAACCTTTATCGTTGATTTCCAAGAAGAAGGAGAACAAGTTATTGACCAACAAAATGCTAAGGGAAAAGATCTTGATGAGGTTTTCCAACCCTATAGGGAAGAGCAAAGGATTGTTGAAGACACAGTTGAGGAGACAGAACCCGAACAAGATGACGAAGTATCAACATACCCTCCTCTCCCTGATGAAGCCATCCACGAGCCTTTTTCCCCGGCATAAGAAGAAACAAACACAGTAAGTTACCCTCCTCTCCAAAATTTTGATGATTCTCTACTTTATGATTTGGGAAATGAGGAGGAGATGGATGAGCCTTTGAATGTTCTGAATCCTTCATGTTATGATACAAATAGTGACATAGTTGATATTGATGAGTTCATACATGTCGGAAGACATAAATTGGATATAGTTGGTTATGATATGGGCCCCATTTACGACATTGAGAATCATTTCCAAGTGTTGCCTTCACAGTTATCACTACACGTTACTTTTGATTTTGACCAATGGCAACAAGGAGACGATATATTTACCGATACTTTCCAAACACCCAAGGTTGACCTAGTCCCATTATTTCTTTATGATTTTCGGTCTTACCTTGAGGGTTTTGATGAGTACTCCTCTAAGCACTTGGATTCATTCCATGAAGAAGATTATCAACCACCGTTGTGCTCAGATCTTGGTAGGAGTAAAAACAACGTTTGCCTAAAGAAGGATTCTTGTGACAGCTTTCTCCAGCCACCTCTGTTTACTTTACCTTGTTGTGTCATTAAAGGTGTAGTTGGGAAATATGTCCTTTGTATTGAGTTTCCTCTGAGGCAAACCCTAGAGTTCAAGGGTAGATTGAATACCTCAAGAAAAGGTCTGTCATCTCAGCCTTTCAACCTTCCCTTAAGAGTTTGTCAGTCATCTTCTAGATCATTGTCAATCCTTTCCCAGGCTTCAGATTATGAGGACGTCCTAAGTAGCCAGCTTTCAGACCTTTTGAGTCAGTTTTCTGAACCTTTGACTTTTCACGATCCCTTCCTAAAGTGTATTGAGCACTTTCCTCAGAGAATGACTTGCCATGACTTTATCCCTCCCACCCGCCTACATGAGTTAGACTTTATGACTTCCGATGATACGATACATTCTCTAACCCATGTTATTTTTGTGCTTAACTTATCACTGTTTTGGTTTATGATGAAGCACAGAGGCAGGTATTATGAGACATTGTTAGGATGGATTCACTGGTCATTTGACTACACCTAGCATTCAGCCGATAGGTAAGTAGGCATTTGCATTCATTGTATATACCACTTGCATTTCATGCTAGAATAGTTTGTTTCAACACTTGTATATATGCTTGCTTTCATTTTGATATATATGAGCCGGGGGTGATATCACCACCCCAAATGACTATTAACAGCGTTATGTTGAGATCAAGCAAGTTACAGGTTATGCCAGGAGATGTTAAGGTTCTCATGTGCTCTATGGTGAGCACATGTCCCCGAGTTGGAGCCAGATGTTATCCCCCAATTTAGGGATAACTAAGGAGATTATGTCTCTAGGCCCACAGGTCCTAGACATGGAGTAACGAGAGCCAGATCGACTTGAGCATGGCCTTAGAGGGCCCATCTTTTTCTTTCTTCGGTGCCTCCACTTTGTCAGCAGCAGCAGCATCCATCACCTCGACCTGGTCCTGTAGCAGAAGTGGATCTTATTCCATGAGGTAATGAGTCCGAGTATCATGGTATGTGTCACTCTAATCCTCAAAACCTTTGAATATGTGCATTCAATTCTTTTTTATTCTAACGGGTGCTTGGATCTTATACCTATCCACTTGACCATATCTGGGGGGAATGACAGGATGCCCTAGTAAGCTTGTGCCCATAGGTTTTAAGTTACCACTAGGGGGATTCATGAGAAGCCATCGTCTGCTCCCACCATATTTACAACTTTCCATCTTTCTCCCGCTCATCCAGCCCATTACACTGGTCCAGGCTTTGGGTTGGCCAAATATTTAAGGGTTGTACCTTACCTTGTGGGAAGAAGGGGCTAAAGGCCCAGAGGGTAAAAGTAGCTGGCAAAAGATAGAAGCCAAAGAATGAAACCTTGAGATGCTTCGCCCAGGGATCCCTGAGAAAGAAGTAAAAAGCTTCTCAGCAAGAAACAGAGGGACCCATAAAAAATAATAAAACAAGACCTAGTTAGAGGATGGGGGGTCTCATCACGAGCCAGCCTATTAGGTCCATGGGCATGTAGCGGTATGACATTACCAACAGTTGGTCACCACGCCAGGGTAGTGGCTCTTGGTGGCATAGCCAAGAGAAAGGGGGTCTCATCACGAGCCAGCCTTCTCACTTCCGTGAAATGCTTGTGGGTAACATTGCCACCACTGGTCACCACGCCAGGGCAATGTCCCCTAGCTAGCTTCTTGAAGTAAAAGCAATAAAATAAAGACAAAAGGCATGAATGGGCTTGGAGAGATTTGCATCCATGACAGGTGCAGCTCACCCTCTACAGAGGCACCCACAGGTAAGCCATCCATTTTCCTGCTATCACTACACCCCTTGCCCAGACATCCCTTATCCACTTCACCCACTCACATGGATTAGATTTGATCTCTCCCGAAAACACCCCACGTCCAGTGAGCATTAGCCCAATAGGACGCCCTGACGTTTCCTCCAAATTTGGCTTATAGATTAGTGTAATGTCTTTGAGCACTTATCCAGGTAAAAGGGGTTTTATGCACGTGTTTAATAAACTTGATGATTAGATGTGATTGGCATTGCTATGATCCCTGTGACTTATGAGCCCATGGAGGGCATATATGTTGATGTGCAGGGCCATATCCAATGGACAGGTACACATGGGGAGATGATTAGTTCGGACCTCCATGGGGCTAAAAGCCCATCAAATGGATGTTGAGACCCGAGCAGGGGGTAGAGACAAATCAGATGGTTTGCACCGGAGAAGAGGACATTCCACTAGAGGCAGCATAGCGGACCTGTACCCAGGGGGGTTGTGCCCTTTCCACCAGGACGTTGGCCTTGCAAGGCCCATGACGTCGCCCAGGACACCTGATGACGTCATCTAGCGCTATGGAGGTTTTGGGAGGCAGTTATGTGCCAAGTGGCACGTGTGGCAGTTTCCGAAGGCCCAAGGAGGCGTAACGTTTTGCTCCAAGAGGCCAACGTTGCCATGAAGGAGCCTAACGTCGCCCTAAAAAGGCATGACGTCATCACTTTTGCTTGATTAAGGTTTTAATTCTAACATTTAATGCAAAACAGTATTTTGATGTATTTTTGGCCATGTCGGCCTTTTGTGACCTAAAAGTAAAATTAAGGTCATTGCTATTGTATAAATAGAGAGCTAAAACTCTCTTTTTCTCATCATCTTTCACTCACCACTTGGTGAGGTCTGAAATTTGCGGCCCTCCTTAGGGTTTTGGCTGAAATTGTGGCGCACTTGTTGAAGGAAGATTCTTTTTGGTGATCTTTGGCATTTTTCTTGGTGGATGGTTTACAACTAGGGTTTGGCTTGATATATACTTGGTGACTGTAAATGAATTTCTGCAATCCTTCCCTTACTTGAATGGTTATAGTGTTTTACTTGCATTTTGTTAATAAAATTATTGGAATAAACCCTAGGAAATAAGCACATGTTGGTGTCCTTGTTTTAATGCTATCTACCTACTAGATTATGCTAAGGAGCCATTTTTTTCTTGAAGTCATTACTAGGGCCTTGTCTTTGCAACACCCTAGTACTTGCCACTTCATCTAGCCGATTTTATCTTTTCATTGAGCTAAAGAGGGAGGAAAACGTACTAAGGACTAGGGTTGCCTACACCTTAGTAGTCGTTTTCCCCTAGGGTTTGATGGTTGAAGCCTTCGCTTACCAACACCTCATCCATCAAATTCCTCTTGTCTTTGGCCCCAGTATTATCATCTTGTTCCTTCAATACTTGCCGCTATTTTTTACTCCATTTGCCCTATGAATGCATTGGTCTAAGACTTCTTGCTTGAGTGTTTTGATCACAACTTCCAAACATCCAAAACCTTTGAACAACTACTAATACCTTATAACCCTAGTTTAGATTGACCTACTAACCTCATTGTTGCTATTATCCATTTGCGTTATAGTCATACTTTGCAGCATTTAATGCTTCTTTAAGCAATTAAAAGATTGGCTAATGCATAGTAGTCTTTGCTTCTAATGAATGTTGGTATTGTGACATTGATGATAAATCACTCTTGCTCATTTTTTAAGCTTCTTTAAAGCATTTATTGTGAAGTAACGTATTGTGATTATTGCTACTATACATCTTTGCTTACTTCATCATATATTAGTTAATTGTTTTTATTGAGAAAGTCTCTGATTATATGAATCACTAACCAGCAAGTGACCTTGCAAATATAGTTTCATGTTGCTTTGTTCTGGGAAGGTACATTTATGGTTGTTATTATCTTTATTGGTTGTTTAGCCGGACTTTCTGATCGGTGGTGACTTGTGAGAGGGAAACTTTTACTTGGCCTTAATCCTTGCCTTCTCAAAACCCCAGGTCACCGGAGACGTCTCCCCTGGGCCTACCACCCTAAGTAGAAAGAGACATCATGTTGAGGTGACAGTGATAGGATAGTCTCTCGTTATGCCTTTTTGTCTTCATTTTCCTTTTCCCTTCCATGAAAGTACAAATTGCGCGATAATGGGGTCCATTCGTACGCGGCATTGTTGCTAGGGAGGTTATGCCTACATGGGAGAGGATGTGGGATGACTTCGTCCAGGAGGAGACTAGACTAGTGGCAGAGGCTTCTGGACAGCAGCAACAGCAATAGTCAGTTCCAAGTGATGAGGACCTTGCTCTTTGGACAAAGGGAAAGAAGAAGATCGACCATGGAGGTCGGCAAGGTCCCAAGTTTGGGGCCCCACCACAGGGAGGAGAGAGTAGCAGCAGTGGGCAGAAGAGAGACATGAGCACAGTGAGATGTTTTTCTTGTGGAGAGATGGGTCACTATGCAGGACAGTGTCCCAAGAAGAAGAAGAAGCAGCAGGATGGGTCAGCAGCGACAGCAGAGGAGATAGAGTTCAATAAGAAGTTTGCGAGAGAGTGTGCATTCATGACTACTTTGTCTGTTGTTACACCATCCAGCATTAGATGGGGAGACAGAGTTGAGGAGGATCGACTGACTCACAGCAGTGATTCAGAGGGAGAGCAGACTCAGTGTCCTTGGACATCATCAAAGTGGGTGACTGGTCCACCCAATATAGCTTCAGTTTCAGAGTCGTCGAGCAGACAGAGAGTTAGTGCTACAGCTTCAGAGCATCAGAGATTGATGAGGAGGAGCAGCTGGCCACCACGGAAGCTTGAGCCTCACTTGGCTATAGAGACGGGCAGATCAAGTTCTGGATCCACTTTAGGTGGAAGTTACTTGGCGAGAGGCCAAGTTGATGACTCTTGGTGAGATACCAAGAGGGGGAGACTCTTGGTGAGATGCCAAGAGTAGTGACCATTGGTGAGATGCCATGAGGTGGAAATCCTTGGTGGGAGACCAAGGTGGAGATCTTTGGTGTGATGCCAAAATCTAGGTGATCTTGGATAGGTGGAGAGACAGTTCCATTTATAGATCACGCAGATTGAGCAGATCTATGACAAAGACTACTTTCAGTGATCATGGTACAGCCATACTCACCGAGTATATGCCAGGAGGCAACCATGTCCACTATAGGAATGATATTGGTGGTGACGGGCACTTTCCTCAGTAAGAGGGAGTGTTGAGATTTGAGTACCTTGGAAAGTGGTCTCCATGTGTTTATGAGTCTCTAAACACAAAGGGGGAGACTATTACCCTTGTACTTTACTTTATGATTCTAATTTCACTTTGACTTAGGAGATTTAAGTCAAAAGTGAAATATGTCACTTAAGTCATAAAATGACAATTAATTCACAAAGTGGGTGAATTAATAGACATGAAGCAACTAAGGAAAGTGGGTTTCCTTAGTGAGATTTTTGGATTAGATCTCACCCATTGATTAGACTTGGCTAGATTAGATCTAGGCCATTGATCTTTTAGGCCTTGGCCAAAGGAGGCTAAAGGAGGGTATAGTGCATTTATGAGATTCATTCTTCACTTGTGAGAAGAGGAGGAGAGCAAGGGTGCATTTCTTGAGGAGATAGGGGCGCACTTGCATGAGGGTTTGCCCATTTGAGTGAGGGAAGGTGCATCATCTTGGAGGAGGTGCTTCCATGGAGGAGGAGGCACATACTTGAGTGAGGGCGCATTCTATGGTTGAGGGTGCACTTGGAGGAGGAGAGGCGCACTTCATACATGAGTGATTTGTGTGGAGAGCTTGCACACTTGTGAGAGGGAGCCTTAGTGAGGAGAACTAAGGGTGCACTTTGTGGGAGGCCATTGCTAGAGGAGAGGGCGCACCAAAGCTAGGTGCGCACCATTTCTTGGAGGAGGGCGCACTTGTGAGGAGGGGCGCAAACTTCAAGGGAGAAGGCAAGGGTCATTCAAGCTTCAAGTGGGTAAAGGAAAGATCATGGCATCTCAGTGGTAAAGGCAAAGGCTCAAAGACAAAGGCATCGGGATAAAGACAAAGCAAGCAAGAGGAATAAAGGCTCACTGAGGCAAGGGGCACCTTACTTCACTGGTCTTCTAGGAACTCCAGGGCATCCGAGAGTGGTTGCTATTGTACCAGGTTCACTTGTATATGTTTCTTGTGTTGTACATTTTGCTTTGAGGCCTTCTATATATTTCTGCTCCAAACTGGTTTGCCCCATGGGGGGGGTTTTCCAGGGTCATGTTGACCAAAAATCTATGAGTCAAATTTATGCATGCTTAGAAGTGTAGATCAGCATTTTAAAGTTCAAGATCTAGAGTTAGTATTGTGTGTTTTAATGTATATTGCATGTGCTAACATTGAGTAAAGAAAACACTTGCAAGGGCACCTTAAAAGAGCACTTAACCATCAAATATTGAGCAGAAAATTTGGTGACTGTTTGCTGTCCTAAAAACAGCAGGAAAAGAAAGTCACACAGTTGAAACTTAGAGCCATACTAAGGTCAAGGACAAACCTTAGATGGCAGCCTCATAGGACCTCAGAAAATCTGCAATTTGCAATATCAGGAAGATTGTTTGTTTCTAGCTCATAGGAATTTTATGTTCAACCTAACTTTTGCTAGATGCCTTGACTTTTGCTCATGGCTCACAAGGCTTGACTAGGCTCACATAGTTTGTACATTCCCCCTGACTTTTGCACTAGACTGTCTATGTTTACAGAGGTTGTGCGTTCCCCCTGACTTTTGCATTAGACTTAAATCTTGACTTTTGTCTTGGACTTACAAGGATTCTACCTTTGCCTTGCTTGACTCACAAGATCATATAACATCTCGTTCGTCCTGACTTTTGGTTTGACTCACAGAGGTTGTACGTTCTCCCTGGCTTTTCTCAATACCTCACAAGACTAGTTGATTCTCCAAATCTCCCTGGCTAGCCTCAGGGTGGCCCATATGGCCTCTCATTGGAGAATGGTTGTCGATGCTGCCAAATTTAACACCAAGTACTAGCATCGCGCTTTCCCGAAAGGGGGGCAAACTAAGCGATGGCCTTCGAAGATCAATAAGAAAGATATGGGTACCGATCTTTACCGACTACCAAGTCGGAAAATCTCCACAGGCGATGCAGCAGCTCTACCAATCTGAAGACAGTGTCAATTCCAAAGGGGTGTGCCACAAACTCTGCCTAGATGATGGGTTGGGGGACCGTCGTCTTGCATCTAATGATACAGCGGAGCAAGAGGATTTCAATTCTCTCAATGCAAGCCCAATCCACCTATAGAAAGCTTGTCCCCCAAACCTCTGAACCGTACAAAATTTTGTGTCTAATAATGGAGTCCACGAGGTCTAGTTTGGACAAGATGTTCTAAAAATGGGAGTGGAAACTGTGTCTCTATATAAGAGCAAGCGACCCATATCCCTTATTCACTCGAGTTTGGAAAGCTTGCCTCGACCTGAACCTAGGCCCTAAAAACTGAACCCCCGGATAGGTGTATGCAATCATAATCTCAACCTCTTCCCCCCTAAAGTATACAAGGAAACCTAAAAGGATCTTCATCAAGCAGATGAACATCATCACCTTGGTTTTCCCGAGGTTAACTGTCAACTCTTCAAGGTCACAAAAGATCTCAAGAGTGTCCAACTATCTCTGCAGACCCTCGAGTGTGGAGGCTAAAAGGACCACATCATCAGCGAAGAGGAGTATGGAGATCAGGCCATGATGGAGGAGACAACTGTTGCCTGGCTGGATGTGCCCATGCAAACAACAGAAAGATATAAAAAAAATTAGATGTCAATTTGATGACTGCTGACTACTCTCTTTAGATCAGTACTCTTTGAGTTGTAAATGCTCAAATTATGAATTTGACATTGCAAATGTTTTAAGTGAATTTCATGTAATTCAAAAAAAGGTAATTATCATGTAATATATGTGGCTCGTGATTAACTCAAGGGGTTAGTTCGACCGGTTCTTGCCAATGTTGCTGGGCATTTGGCTAGTTCTGTGACTGCAAGTGCTGAGTCAGAAACCCCCTAGGTGATGAGCACTAGTCTACGCCAACAGGTTTACTAGGGCTGCCATCAACAAATGTGTGGAAGCATCCCTTGGGTTTCCCCACAAGATTTCCTTGATTAATTATATGTGGCTCATGATTCAAGTTTTCCCAAAAGAAATCCCTTTATATGTATTAGTATTAGCCAACATCCAGAGACAAAATCAAGAAAAGAGAGGAAGCAGATCTCAAAATGCTGTAAGAACTTTGTCCATATGCATTATATGACTTTTGGTTTAAAAAAAAATCAGCTTGCACAAATCCTTGGGCTTTAAGAAAGGTAAAAATAAATGATGATAAACCTTTAAAAGATAACAGATATAAAAGCACATAATACCTGCAGGTGACCTAAGGCATTTTGTGCTCGTGGATCAGCCATAGAAGCTTCAAAGTCAATGTAGAAGAGATAGTCAAAATACCTGCAACACATCATAATTATCAAACCCACAAATTGTCTCAAAAACATGCAAAGATTTACATATTCCTTTGCTTTCCCTACAGCAGCCAGACAAAAACGGGAGAATAGGAAAGTGAACTTATTTTTCAAAAAAAGGGAAAAAAACTCCACATTTCAAGCATAAACAATAAGCACAGAACAACTAGACTAAGCTTTCCTTCACAAACTCTTGCAAAGAAAATACTTAATACTCATTAAAGGAGTTGAAATGGAAAACAATACATTAACCTGAACCAAGAAAGATTCATTACTCACTTTGCAGCACCAGTATTACTATCATCAACTACCCGCAATGGCCGCTTTCTCTGAGGTCTACTTTCTATCTGTCGCAATTGAACAGACAGTTTATTCCAAGCCAAAGTGGCAATGAGCTAAAGCCTAAAAACAGATCAACAGCTAAAATTGGAGAGGATAACAGACTTGCAAGGAATTTCAGACCTAGAAAATCAGAAAGTAGCTTTGGTTAACTAAAATAATCTAGACCTATGTGCTCATTTCAAGAACATTATGTATTGGGATCTGTGTATGAATGGAGAAAATGGAGTGTAACCACAAGGCCATTGAACTCAAGACTGCCAGTTAGCACCCCAGTCGCCTCGTTTGTGTTTGTGTTCAAATTTGAGAACAATGAAATTATGAAATTCAAAAAATGTTCACCGGTGCAAAAAAATGATAAATTTGCCGTTAAGTTTGATAAAGACGATGAAAAGAATTCAATGATAACTTCATATACTTAAACTAAAAAAAATACAAAAAAATTTAAACTTCAAATTTGACCCAAAAATATGTCAATCAAATTAAATCTCAAGACTGAATGAATGCACAGACACACACATACATGGTTTTGCTTTTATATTATTCAAGTTTAATAAAAAAACGAATATGAACATGCATTTTTTAAACTTATAAAAAGTTCTGTATTACAGATTCAATTGCCCAATGCTTGAGATTCGACAAAATTCGATTTCTTTTATAAATTGTCATACACAGACCACATTCTAACCATCACATCAATGAATAGTATAATCAATCAACAAATTGTTTCAAAAGGTTTCCTGTGAAGATACACTACCTTTGTTAGATTGATATCTCTTAGAGCAAACACTGCAAGTGCCTTAAAAAGAACTCCAGGTCCCTCTTCAAGAGTGAAAACAATGCTCGTCTATAAGCACAAGAAAACAGACATATTGAAGGGAAGTTAAAACTAAGAAAAATCAAACACTCACAAAACTAACTGGATAAACAATCTAAAACTGTTGAATCCATAACTAGTAAAACCTGTGTCATGTTCCATAACTAGCATAGCAGAAAGCTTTACAATTAATGAGAAACTACCTTGAATGGTCTGTCAATTCTTGGAATGATGGGCTCCCTTGCCAACATTAAGAACCGAGTAACATTGTCTGAATCATCCTGCAAGAACAATGAAACTGTCAGATAAGATCAGGCCTACCCAAATTCAACGTCACATGTATATTACAAAGTTACAATACATAATATCATTTTCTAGATAATAAACATATAGACTTGTCAATGGGGTTGTTCAGCGGTGAAAATGGTAGCATGTCAGGCCACCCACCAAGGTTCAATTCACCCAAGACATGAATAAGCAGTTGGGACCAGGTGCAAGTCATGCAAAAGTTTCATAGAAGAGTACCTGCCTGTCACAGTAGCTTAGCCAAACGGGAGACCTTGAGTTAATGGTTTGCCCCTCCAGGGCCATTCACTCATGGAAACAAGCCACTTGTAGTGCTCAACCTCTTCAGGCCAGTTGTAATGTTTCTAAATGAGTTTGAAGGAAGCACTTTCAAAGAATAAAATATAAATAAATAAACATACAGACTTGACAATATGTGCCTAGGAGTTTGATGAGAGAAGTGAACTAGAGGAAAGAGGAGAGACACCTGTCTCCCTCACCAAAGCAGCTCTTGCCCCAAACCCTAGAAAGGTTTCCCCAGCCTGTAGAGAATGACATGAGGGCAGCCAGGAAAAGCGAGGAGGAAGCAGCGTTGAGGTTGAGGGACAAGCCCAGCCACCACTGCACATCGCTTAGAGACGTTTCAGCAGAGAAGAGAGTGTTGTGGCAGCTGTTTCAATGGACCAATGCTGGCTTGAGGTAGCAGCAGACCACCTGCAGTTGCACAGGTCCTGCCAAAGTGCACGAGGTATATTTGTTTGCAGGCCACTCTCAAGGGCACACAGTAATGCCAGCAAGAGGAGAATGTGAGGCAGATGCAGTAGGCTTTAGGAGGAAGTGGGGCAGCATGCTGCTGTATGGCCATTTCACCAGGGAAGATCTTCCCGTGGGCACACAGCTTCATGCAAATTTACCAACTGTGCAAAGGACTGCTTATCCCATTCAAAGGCATGGCTGCCCTGCGCAGAGAGCCACTACAAGACTCGTGGGTTTTGGCTCTTGGGTGTTTGAGAGTATGTACTCCCTGGCACTCCTCTGCAGTGCTGTAGATGGGGGCATTTCTGTGGTTGTGAGTTCTAGTAGGTGGGTGTGGCAACCTATGAGTAGTTGTGAATGCATTTAGCAGCTTAAGCCTAGCTACCCCACCTTTTGCAGTCGGGGTCATGCTGCTCCCTTCCATGACACCCTGTGAGTTTGTAAAGGGAAGAATAGTATGGTTTGTTACAAAATCCTGATTTGCTTGACACCCCACATTTTAGCTATAGGGTTTTTCATTGCAGAAAAGGTTGGTAATTTACCCCTGATTTTGTCTTGTGATGGTAGCCCATCTGCCATGTGGTTTTTTTTGTAATATGTTTTGTACATCATTGTTTTCTTAATAGATTGATGGAAGAATGTTGCACAAAAAGAAAAAAGGAAAACAAAACCTGTACCTGGATTCCATCTGCAAGAATCTGTAGACCATAAATCTCAGCAGCTCGAGCACTTGCAACAGCCCCTGTGTCTCGAAGATTATTAGCAGCTATAAACTGCAACATTCAAACAAATTAAAACATTACAAAACACACAAGCATGGACATTATTTTCACGAAACACGTTATTTACTGGGATCCGATCATTTAATCAAATCAAACATTGTTTTCACAAAACACATTATTCACTGGGATCTAATCATTTAATAAAATCAAACATTGATGGAAGCATAATGGTATAAAATTCAACAAATAACAACATCCATTTTGTTTGCAAAATTGCAAACAAGCTTCTATTAACCAATAGAACATGAGAAATGAGTTTCTCTTCCTATATTTTTAAGCACTTTTCACATGAAAAAACTTGCCTGGGCAGCCCCAGCTGTATCATCTGCTGCTTCGCGTATAACCCCCAAAGTGCTCAATGTGTGCTCACATTGAGAGAGAGCCTGTCAAGAAATTTTTCTCTGACACTGAAACAATTACGGACAAAAAATTGAGGGGAAGAGCAACTTTATGTGGAAAACACCAAAAACACTCACCTGGGGATGGCTTACAACACGCTTGAGCTCTTCCTTCTTCACACCAGGAAGACCCAAAAGGCAGTGATGAACTGCAAGCTGCACTTCACCGACTATATGCAATCGGTGGCGAAGAAGTAAATCATAATTACGGTGAATGCTTCCACCGAGTGAATTTTCAATAGGCAAAACTGCTTTATCAACAAGCCACAGTTCAACTGCCTGCCAGAAAAGAGCGCATAGTATAGGTAAGGGAATAAAAAATTCCCTCTCTGGTCCTCAAAAGATTTACAAGCAGCATAGAGCATTAAAGGCAGAGTCCTTTCACATCCCAAAATGAATAGTTTAAATGGAAAAAAAAGTTGTCTACCGTGCAGAGCATTTTATAATAAGGAAATAAAATTATAGGAAACGGACTTTGACCACACATTTTTTTATCACAAACAGTATGCACTTAATGTCTATTGAAAATGCATAAACATTTATTACACTCGATTGGACTGATTGGCAGAATCCAACCGCCAATCATTAGACCAAACTTATTTCACTATCCTTCAGGCATAATTTGTAAGAATATATTCTAGTGCTTTGTGCATTTCATGGGATAATCTGTGGAACTGCTTGTACTTTGCTAGAAGACCAATGTGTACAATGCTTCCATACCTGGAATGCAGCTTCAAATTGTTCACAAGGAACAGCCTCGCACTGTGGGTAAGCTTTCAATGCTGCAGCCTCACTGTATGCTCCAGGAACTCCCTATATACCAACCGAAAACAAAGTTAGAATGATTTGAAAAAAATGAACACGAACACCAATCTCTGGAAGACATATTACAGATATACAGATTGCTTGAATTGACCTATATTCATCAAAGTGTTCGAAACAGGTCAAAAAATGAACAAATGTACTCTAAAAAATTCCTATATTTCATTCTCTGTTATGAAATGGTATCTACTATCATCTAAGTCACCAGACACGTGGACATGGAGGAAACGGAAATACGAGTATCCGACATGGACACGGCCGTCGGCAACCCCCGGAAACAGGACACGGAGGACATGTTTATATATATATATATATATATATTTTTAAAAATTATATATATGAATTTTTTTTTAAATGACACATACAAAAATGAAATATAGACATAAAGATTCATATTTTGTTAGAAACTAAAAGATTTACATGATACAAAATATGTAACATACTACATTGTAACATCAATGATGATCAAATGACAAACACTGAACACACAAGAAACTAGAATCATAAGCTGCAACATTCTCAATTTCATTAAGTCATCAAAATCAAAATGTATTACAATGTAGATAGAGATTGAGTTAGAGCCACTGATACTATAGGTGGGAATGCCAATGACAAATACAAAATAGCCATAGGGTAGATACTAAAACCGTAGATGGAAGAATCACATAGCTCATGAGTCGTGACTGTCAATAGTCCTCCATGTCATAATCATCAAAATTGGCATCACTACCACTGCTCTCTCCTCCTCCTCCTCCTCCTCCTCCCCTATATCCAATGCAATCCATGCATTTGTTGATGTGGACTCTGGAGGATGACCCGTCAAGAGGATCACCATCATCAAAAGTGACCAGCTGTAGCACAGTTCATTAAGATTCAAGTTGGCTAATGCCAACTCAACACTGTTATTCAAGCCCATATCATCAGGAAACACATCCCACATCTTTGTCTTTCCCTTCAACCACTCTTCTCTCTACCTGTATATAAGACAGAGGTTGGTGTGCACATACACCACTAAGTCACCTGACACGACGACAAAGAGAAGAGTTCAACAAAAGAGTTTATACTTCATTTTTACTGGGGTCGTGACAAAAGAGTTCAACAATCAATGCCACCAACATTGAGGTACATAAAGGGCTTGGTTCTCTTGATTAAATGTCAGTTCCATACCCTCATACATGATAGAATCCAGTGGAAACATTGCAATCTTGCCAACCTTGAAATCCTGAAAACTGTGAAGTCTGCTGAATTTTGAATGGGACCTAAAATTCTACTTTCTCCATATGAAGTCCAATGAGGTTGGAACCACTCTCAAACATCCTGAAACAATTAATGGTAATGTTAAAAATTTAATTTATGCAAAAGGATGAAAATGAAAGATAAAGGAGAATGTCACTTTTAAGAATTTAACATTACCATTAATTACTAGGGTGGGTGAAATGGAGGGGGTGGGGACCTCTTTAAATAGCATTAGTAAGGCAAAATAACCCTCAACTGCACACCAAAAAACCTCACAACTCCAACTTGCATGAGAAAACATGACCCCAAGTACTTCTCTGTGCAGGATATGCTGAGGGTAAGTGTCGGACACGTGTTTGAAACGTGACCTGTGAACAAGACATGTTCCGTACACATGTCGGACACGTGTCCGACACGTAGGATACGTGACACAAAGGGGGGTTTGGACATATCATGTTACTTAGACTATCATGTAGCCTTGTCGGCAAAAGTTCTCTATAATTGAATGATAAAGCATTTAAATTTAAAGCTTTATGGATGTTAAAAGTCATTATTTGAGCATGATCAGTCTCCAATTCCTAAGCTATAGTTCCCTAGTGCAAAATCATATCAAGATTGCAAAAGTTGTCCACAATTCAGTAACCAAGCATTCATTTACATTTTAAGTTTTCTAGGAAAATGTGGAAAATCCTGCCTGCACTCCCCAGATTTTTAACTGTTATTTGCAGTAAAGCTGGTTGCCCTTAAAGCGTTTGATTCTGAATTATGGCCCTGGACTCCGGTCAGAATTTGGTTATTTATTCTTATATGGTTTAAAAGGGTACATTTTGCATGGTTTATGATTTTGAGCATGAGGCTATCCTCTGTTTTTTTTTGCAGAGTTTGCACCCCCTCAGGGTTTAGGGGGATGATTATATCTTTGTAAAATGCTAATATTTATGATTAATCAAGGCATTATTTCAACCAAAATCAAGGCATTATTTAGAGGATAAATAAAAGTAGTCCAAATGATCAAATTAATATTTAAGCATAATCGGTCTCCAATCACATGAATCAATTTTGATTATCTATTGTTATATGGTTTTTAAAAGGGCACATTTTGGGCAATTTAGGATGAGGCTGTCCTCTGTTTTCAGCAGAGTTTGCAACTCCCTCGGGGTTGGGGGGTGATTAAATTTTTGTAAAATGTTAATATTTCAGATTAATAGAAGCATTATTTTCAAGGAAGAATAAAAGTAATCCAAGTAATAAAAGCCATTATTTAAGCACAGTCAGTCTCCCATCACAGAAATGCACAATTCGGGACTCATGCATGACTCAATGTTTATTACGCATTGTTTGTTAGGCACCCATATTCTCACCGTGGCTTGGCAAGTCCACAATAACCACTTATGAAACTTTGATTGTTGAGGTTCACCCACTGGGAATTTACCATTTTCTGGCAAATGCCCAGAATCAATTACATCAGGCTATATCCCAATCCCAGTGACAAAATACGCCCTTACGGAGGAAAAATTAAAACCATTATCAGCATTTCTGATTTCTGCAAACTTGATTGAAACTATCTGAGAGCCGTTAAGCAAGGGAGCATTTTTCTTACCTGGTAAGCCACGCGAACCTGAGAACCATGGCTGGGCGGTGTAGCAAGATCCGTCACAGACAGAGGCCCTGCATGATAAACCCACAATTTCTGTGACTTGACGGAAAAAAAGGAAGATAAAAATGACACAATTTCTCGGACGAATTACAAACTGGGTATGATTTTTTTTGCATGGAGACATGAAAACACGAACTGGGCAGAGAAACCAAGTCCTTGGGAACCGTCCCCGCCTCCAGGCTAACACTCCCGTTCTGATTCTCGTCCTGTTTCTGGGTCGCGGATTGGGCCGATGACATCGCACGGGGAATCCGCCATTCGGCTCCTGATTGATGAAGTGATGCCGACCGTGCCGAATTTCTCCATAGCTTCGTGGTGGGCTTGGGAAATGCTGTTTCTGTCGATTGACACGACTTGGGTAGCAATGAGGAGTTAAAGAAACCCAAAGCAGGAGATGATGGACAGAGTTTGGAGGCCATTCTTGGTCCCAAATTCGATATCTGCAGCGCTCCCAAGTTCCACAACCCCTCGGTTATGACAAAATCTTATTCATTCGAGTGTTTCCCGTCAACTGACGGGGTTTATTATACATCATCTTTTCGTTTTATTGCCTCTAAACTGACCCGCAGTGTGATCTCTCGAGGTAAACATGAAATTTGTTTTTTGTAAACCAGTTACAATGCATTAAAACTTGAAAGCAAAGATATCACGTCGGAAAATTATAAAAGTTTAGTGGTCAATTATATATTAATAATGTAGAAAATTATATAAATTTAAATATCTTTGTATACTCGGTTTTGGTTAGTTGGTATAGCAACATGGTGATTATGGTTGAAATTTTACGCTAACATTTAATTTACATATAGTTTTGAAAAAGATATTAGCAATATTGAGGTTAAACGAAATTGGAAAGCAAGGTAGAGTCAGGCTGGTTTGGAAGTAAATGTGTGGGCCGTAAGTTGCAGTACACAGGGTATTCATGCAGAATTTAGTATTTGTGAATTAGTTTTATTTGAAATTTATCAAAAATTATTATTGTCTGGTACATGAACAAAGGTTCCTAGGATTTAAGTTTGATAGTACAAGAAATATTTAATGCACAAGCATTGTAACCCAACAATCACGGAGTCGCGGCTTCACTTTTTTCATTTTTTATGGCCACCCTGTGCCGTGAAATACATTTTGCACCCAACACTTCTGTCATATACATTTTGCACCGAACAATTCGGTCATATACATGAGACAGTAACTTATAGAAATGCATCGAACAAATATGGAGTCGCGGGTTCACGACGTCCAGCGTGTTGAGTGATATACATTTTGCACCAAACACTTCTATCATATACATTTTGCACCCAACAATTCCGTCGTATACACGAGAGTGAGCAATTTATAGAATATTGTAACATTGTATGAAGATTTATAGTAATTTATGTAACACTATAACATGTTCTATTTAATAAATAGTATACACAATTATTTAAATTGTATTCAATAAAAAAAAATTATAAGTAAGATTCTATAAAAGTCTGTCAAAATGAAGGACTACAGATAATTTCCATGGTGTCAAGTTGTAAATACTGAGCTGCCCTGAGGGGAAACCAGCTCATGGTGCAATGAGAGTAATGGCGCCCTGCCTCCAACGAGCTGAAGTTAAAGTCATGAGACATGTGGGCAGGAAGTTGAAGTACATGGGTACGTGAGCAAAAACCGGAAAAAATAGTGGTAATGTCTGTTGCCGAAAAATTAGGGCTCTGTTGTTCCGTGGTCTACAAATAGCACCTAGATTTCCGCTATATACATATTGACAATCGGAGTTGCGGAGTACTTGAATTTGAAGCGGCTCGAATAACCAAATTGAAATAATAAACTCAATAACTTATTTTTCTATCAATAAAATCATTTATAATTAATTCTTGACTTAGCTAGTTTTTTGGATCGTGGGTTCTCGGGCTAGGGACCTGTGGTTCTGTGGCCTACAAATAGCACCGAGAGTTCTGTGATATACAAATTGAGAAGCAGTCTTGCGGACTATTCGAATTTTTGGATCGCGGGTTCTCGGGCTAGCGGGCTGAAAATCGGGCTTCTGTTGTTCTGTGGCCTACAAAAATCAAATATGTAATTTGATTAAGTACATATATAGAGCATGCACGGAAGCTTCATTCCAGGTTGTCGTGGTAGTGGGCTGAAAATTGGGCTTTTGTTGTTCCACGAGTTCTGCGATATACAAATTGACAAGTTATTTTGCGAACTATTTGAATTTATGGATCGTGGGTTCTCGGACTCCCAGGCTGAAATTTGGGCTTCTGTTGTTCCGTGGTCTACAAATAGCACCTAGAGTTTTGCAATATACATATTGACAATCGGAATTGCGGAGTATTTGAATTTGAAGGGGCTCGTGTCGAATAACCAAATTGAAATAATAAACTCAATAATTTATTTTTCTATCAATAAAATAATTTATAATTAATTAAAACAAGTTTAGCATTCCCGAATTAGTTATCATTTTTACATATGCTGGTGGAAAAAAAAAATAGTACTAACGTCTTTTACATAGGCTGGTGAACATAAGTATGAAAAAAATAGCTTTCCTGAATTAGTATTCTTTAAAAGAGTGGGTTCTCGACTTAGCTAGTTTTTGGATCGCGGGTTCTTGACTTAGCTAGTTTTTGGATCACGGGTTCTCGGGTTGGGGACCTGTTGTTTCGTGGCCTACAAATAGGACTGACACTTCCGCGATATACAAATTAACAAGCGGTCTTGCGAACTATTTGAATTTTTGGATCGCGGGTTATCAGGCTGGCGGGCTGAAAAATCGGGCTTATGTTGTTCCGTGGCCTACAAAAATCAAAAATGTAATTTGATTTAAGTAGATATATAGAGCATGCACGGAAGCTTCATTCCGGGTTGTCGGGGTCACCGGCTAAAAATTGGGGCTCTGTTGTTCTGCGGGTTCCGCGATATACAAATTGACAAGCTGCTTTGCGGACTATTTGAATCTTTGGATCGCGGGTTTTGGGACTGACGGGCTAAAAATTGGGCTTCTGTTGTTTTGTGGTCTACAAATAGCACCTAGAGTTTTGCGATATACATATTGACAATCGGACTTGCGGAGTATTTGAATTTGAAGGGGCTCATGTCGAATAACCAAATTGAAATAATAAACTCAATAACTTATTTTTCTATCAATAAAATGA
>JZKD02S0221441.1:950801-977192 GCA_000966675.3 Picea glauca
TTTTTTTTGCCTCGGGAAACGTGTCACATATTTAGGTGGTTTTTCGACACATGGTTTTTTGCCGATGGTTCTCTTTTTCTGGTTAAGGAATTAGGGTTGTTGACTAATCTAGGTCAGTGGGTTAGGGTTTTGAATGCCGTTGGCTCCCATATGTATATTGTATTGTAAACAATGTAACACCATGAATGAATATAGAATATGTTGGTTTTCTTGGTTTGGGTTTCCAGGGGAAAAATCTTTGTGTAATGTTTGTATTTGCCATTGTATCTTTTTTGTTCTTTTACTGAAAATCCGTTTGCAGTAAATATTGTACAAGGTTAAAATCTACAAATAAAAGTAGTAAGGTCCTGGATGTGCGGGGGATATACATGTGCAGACTGCACGCAGTGAAAAGTGGGGAAGTAAAAAACATTTTGACTAAGAAATTTTGGAAGAATGGTGTATTGACAGAAGAATTTTATACAATTATGGATAATCAACAAACATTAACACCAAAGACTTTTAATTTTTTAGATATGTCAATGCATTTACATATATACATATATTAAAAAATAAGTACATAAAGTCAACAAAATGCTTTTATGCATATGCTTAGATCAAAAAATATTGTTAGACATATATAGCTTTCGTACATATATATCTTCGGCACATACATATCGTCCACATAGATATATCTTTTGCACATCCGCACAAGCATATCCGTCGCACATGGAACACTTGATCTAATTTGAACCCTTGTGTGAATAATTCATATCAGTCAACCTCCCACATTGTTTCACTTCGAAGATCCGCACTTCCAATAGTTCCATAGCATGAATTCTGACCAACAATGTAATTTGCATGATAACCGACTGATTTATGGCAATCTTGTTTTTTGAATTCCACCAGTCGTGCATAACGTTTTGCTATGACCATATCTCCACACTTTGCATTAGTAAATAAGTGAAATTTTCAATCAAGAGGTTAACATATGTGGGAAGCAATGTAAAGTCTTTGCAGTGAAAACATTTTGCAAAAAACTTTGTAAAAAACAAGCAAAAAGGTAAATTGTTCAATGTGGAATAAAACTTAGTAAATAAGTGAAATGTTCAATGTGAAGGTTGGCATATGTGGGAAGCAATGTAAATAAGTGAAGTGTTCAATGAGGAGGTTAGCATATGTGGGAAGCAATGTAAAGTGTTTGGAGGTTAGGATGGGCGGGAACCAATGCAAAGTATCCGCACATTAGAATTGCAGGAAGTAGAGTGGGTAGAGCTCTTGACACAATAGATAAATAGTGAAACTTAATACAACCAAATGGAAAGGTAAGATAACCTTGTTGCTGAGATTGAATGTCATGCCAACAACCTGTAAAATTCAATAGCCAACAAACATTAACATTAAAGTCTTTTAACTTTTTAGATATCTCAATACACTTACGTATATACATATATTAAAAAATAAGTATATAAAGCGAACAAAATGCTTCTATGCATATGCTTAACTTAAAAAATATTGTTACACACACACACACACATATATATCTTATGTACATATATATCTTTGGCACAAACATATCGTCCACATAGATATATCTTTTGCACATCCGCATAAGTATATCCCCCAAACAAAAAACACTTAGTCTAATTTGAATCCTTGTGCGGATAATTCATATTACTCATCCTCTAACACTATCGCACTTCACAACTCTGCATTTCCAATAGTTCCATAGCATAGATATTGACCAGTGATGTAATTTGCATGATAACTGGTTGATTTATGGAAAGGTTATTTTCTAAGACTCCATCATTTGTGCGAAGCATTTTGTTATGACCATATATACGCACTTTGCATTAGTAAATAAGTGAAATGTTCAATCAATAGGTTAGCATATGTCGAAATAAATGTAAAGTCTTTGCAATGAAAACACTTTGCATAAAACTTTGTAAGAGATAAGCAAAAAGGTAAAGTGTTCAATGTGGAATAAAACTTAGTAAACAAGTGAAGTGTTCAATGTGAAGGTTAGCATATGCGGGAAGCGATGTAAATAAGTGTTTAATGGGGATGTTAGCATATGCAGGAAACACTGTAAAGTGTTTGGAGGTTAGGATAGGCAGGAACCAATACAAAGCATCCGCGCGTTAGAATTGTGAGAAGCAAAATGGGTAGAGTTCTTGGCACAATAGGTAAATAGCGAGACTTAATATAGCCAAATGAAAATGTAAGACAACCTTGATGCTGAGATTAAATGTCATCCTAGCAATATGTAAAAGTCAATAGCTAGCAAACATTAACATTGAAGTGTTAGCTTTTAAGATATCTCAATGCACTTATGTGTGTGTGTGTGTGTATTAAAGAGTAAGTATATAAAGTGAACAAAATGTTTCTATGCATATGTTTAACTTAAAAAATATTGTTAAAAATATATCTTCGACACAGACATATCGTCCACACATATATATGTTATGCACCTCCACATAGGCATATCCTCCGCACAACCAACGATTAGTCTAATTTGAACCCTTGTTCAGATAATCCATATGACCCATCGTCCTAGACTCCCGCACTTCACAACTCCATACTTTCACTTGTTCCATAGCACATGTTTTGACCAACGATGTACTTTGCATCATAATTGGCTTATTTATGGCAATTTCATATTCCTAGATTCCACCACTAACTCTCAATACTTGGTTGAATTTATTTCCAGTAACAATGATTATTATAAAAAATAAGTATATAAAGAGCACAAAATGCTTTTATGCATATGTTCAACTTAAAAAATATTGTTCAGTTGAATTTATTTTAAGTATCAATGTTTTTTTTTTATAAAAAATGAGCATATAAAGGGATCAAAATGCTTTTATGCATATGTTTAACTTTAAGAATATTGTTCACTTGAATTTATTTTAAGTAGGCTCTGTGCAAATGAACCATATAGTCGTTACACTTGCCTATGCGGGTATCAACACTTGCACATTTTTGCATAGCATGGAGCCATATCTTCTGCACTTCCGCATTTCGCACAGGTATGACGCTTGCACAAGCAAGACCTATTCTATTTTCAATACCCGTGCGACGAATTCATACAAGTCACTACACCGCAATGGACTACCACACTTCTAATACTTCCACTCAAGGCTTTAAAATGCATTGAAACAATAGAAGAAAATGATTGCTCGAAGCCATTTCTTTCGCAATTGGGGATTTCAAAGAGGTCAGTTCACACAGGCATGGTACCGACCTGTCGCAAAAATTCAACACTTGTGCGAAAAATTCATATATCTCATCGTACCGACCTGTCGCACTTCTAATACACCAAACAATTTCCAAACGATGTTCACAACCAATCCATGAAAGAAAAACTTGCATGTTAATTGATTTCCTATGTATATAAATCTAAGATTCATAGCAATGCGGAGCAAGAAAAGTTATTATAGTTGTTATATGTTTACAGTTCTCTTTGGTTGGCCATTGCATACAAGTTACTAAACTGGGACATAACAATGTAAATTGTTTATTTATAAATCCTCACACCCACGTTGTATTAACTTTTTTCTATGCAAACCATGAAACATATTGCCTGGAACATAAATGAACCATGACAACTATCTTATCACGTGTTCAGGGGTTTTAAATGCATTGCAGCAGTAGAAGAAAACAATTGACTGAAGCTGATGGAAAAAAGAATGTAGAAATGGATATGTTGTGTTCAGAAAGAACTGGAAAAAAACGATATGCAAAGGTTGTATAGTTCTTCCAGATTTGTAATAATTGAATCAAAGCTGGAAACTTTTGCACAACGTCTGCAATAAATAAATCTTAAGGAAACAACCTGATTAATTATGTTTTGATTTTGATATTTAAATTCTATGTGAATATGCATATATGCCAAACAAATAACTTGTCATTTGCAACCTTCTGTGCATATTTGTATACAAGATGCTACTGAACAATAGACATTTCACTTAATGCAACAATTAAACATCGTATTTGTTATTGACGTTTGATTACATTTGATTATATTTAGGCCAATTAGGATATTATTATTAGTGAAAACCAATGACAATAATAATATATAAACACCTAATTCAATGTTCATTAAAATGTTCAAAAATATTTGGCTCTGGTTGAAAGGGGTTTGATTGGCCAATTTACATGTATCTGGCCTTTTCCGAAGATGATGGTTTTTTGGCTAGAAAAAAATTGGAAGCCTCTCATTAAAGGCCCGATGAATCACTTCTTCTGTGGTAGAGTATTCTTTGCCTTTCTTTTCGAACACAAGGAGGACAAAGACTCGATATTTTGAAGTGGCCCATACTTCCTGGGGGCGAGAGGTATGTATCTGAACATATGGACCCCTAACTTCAATCCAAAAAATGATATTCCCTTTGCAATATTGGTCTAGGTAAGATTACCACACCTCCCTCTTCACTGTTGGAATGATGATGCTTTGAGATGCATATGAAACTCCATTGGTCGTTATATAGACAAGGCAGAGCTAAAAGAAAACCTCTTCTCTTATGCTAGAATTTGCGTCGAGGTTGATCTAGAGAAAGGGATACCTGAATTTATGGTAATATCCCTAGACAATTAGCAACATGTGCAACAGTTGGATTATGAGTATCTTCCCTTCAAATGTAAGTTGTGCCATGAATATGGGCACTTCACAAGGAACTGCAAGAAGTTAGAAGCGACTCCTCCAAGCAATGGGTGCAAAGAGAAATGGCAAGCAGTTTCAAGGAAAATGGGTATCACTGGAAATCAATCTCAACCCTCAACAATGGACCCTTCGAACAAAGGCACCTTTCCCTCAACAACTACTCTGAAATCACCACCAAGAAATGTAGGAACCACACGAAGAAAAGAACCAAATTACTCTACCAATAGATACACTTCTCTATCTCTAACCAAAGAAATTATGGAACAAGAAACTCATATTCCAATAGGAGAGAAGACATCAATGGGTGAGCAACCTTCGGTCCAAATCCTATCCAATCCAAGCATAAATTTGAATGCTAAGAATTTGCATCAAAGGGGGAAAACGTTGACTAGCTCTTAGATAGCTGTGACTCCATTATTCAACCCCCTCGATTTGAGCTATGAGGATCCATATTCCTTTAAAGATACAAAAATATCTTTAGCCAACCATTAAAAGTCTAGAAGAATGGGAGATGAAGGGCAGGAAGACTTTGCATACAAGTTACTAAACTGGGACATAGAAATGTAAATTGTTTATTTAGAAATCCTCACACCCACGTTGTATTAACTTTTTTCTATGCAAACCATGAAACATATTACTCGGAACATAAATGAACCATGACAACTATCTTATCACGTGTTTAGGGGGTTAAAATGCATTGCAACAGTAGAAGAAAACAAGTTTAGAGTCCTTCGGCTCTTCGGTTCTTCGGCGCTTCAGTGTTCCAGCCCTTCGGCTCTTCGGCTCTTCGACACTTTGGTGCTTTGGCTCTCCGGGCTTCGGGATTTTCAACTCTTATGCACCCATTTCTTCAGAGTGCTTTTACCCGAAATACATGATCTCCTGACACATATCCTCCTGGCGATCAACGACCAAGATTTACTTCGGTTGTTTGTCCTCCTCCTTGTCCACAAACCTCTGAAGTTGTGGATCTTACGCCACGTATCAACCCTGACGTTGGATGATTCCAATTGACTTCAGAACTTCGATACTTCACAAGTCCACTCTCCTATGCACTTTCAAAGGGTTAGGCCTTCCGCACTTTCCTTGGGATCCAATGACTGTTGGTCCTCATGCTCAGATCTGACAACCCAGATCTGATCTCCTCCTGCGTGCTCTTCTAATTGTTTGGACGTGGATCCCAACGGTCTAGATCTTTCATAGTGCTCGATCCAACGGTCACTGTTGCTCCTCCTCCCAAGATTTCGCTTTCTTCCCTGACTTGGAAGATGTCAGATGTTTCAAAGGTATCAACCTTCAATTTACTTTCTGCGAGCTCTGATGTATGGGTCTCGACTTCTGCTTCCCTCCTGAGCTTACGAACTTCAAACAAGTTCACCTCTTGGACCTCATCTGCGCTTCTGAAAAGCGCTAGTATATTCTGAGCTTGGTCCTTAAGGAATTTCGAATTCCCAAGTACTCCTTGCATTAATCTGCTCCCGTCGGATTGACAGTCCAACACCTTCCTCGATCCAACGGTCCAGATCACATCGCAACTTCGGGTTTCAGAAGTTTAATCGCACCAACGCGCGATTCTCTCGTTGTGCGAACTCCACACTCACAGATCCAACGGTTAAGGTTGGTCCCGATAGATCCTTGGATCTACGGTCCAAATTGCATTGCGACTTCGGGTTTCAGAGGTTTAGCCACATCAATGCGCGATTCTCCCATCGCACGAACTCCAAACTCACAGATCCAACGGTCAAGGTGGGTCCCGATAGATCCTTGGATCCTCCCGAAGGGTCTCGTCTGTTCATCTTCCAAACGAAAGGATATTCCCTTTTGATTCTTGAATCTTATCATCCTTCCTGAGCTGCGTCGGTTATGAAGGATTTAAGAGTGTTGCGCTCTTTCTGCTAAACTTAACACTTAGAAGGGTCTTCTACACAACTCTTGCGCTCCTTCATCAAGTCTAGAACTTAAGTGGTTCCCGATCTTTGCTTGCTTCGCAAAGAGCCTGTGCATATCTACACTACCTCTCATGAGCTTAACAAAATCTATACTCCAAGGGACTCAAAACGATTAGGAGGGTCGACATGCATACATGAAACTATGCCCACGGTTGACGAACTCGCAGTTTGTGGCTCTGGCTTAAGCCACCACAAGACGCAAGCATTTACGAGTATAAAAGCATGTCCAATTCATACAATTTCCTACTTGCCTAATTACACAATCAAGCAGACACAAAAAAGCTACAGTATAAATCATTAAGCAAACATATTTATCCCTGCAACATTCATAAGATATCCAACTTTAATTCACAGTACCACTTAAATACACAAGATATGCGATTACTTATCTATTACAGGTGGTAGCCAACTAACTGACTGGGGGTGTTCGTCCTTCCACCCGACCATAGGCTCAAAGGCATTCATTCTTAGCACTTTGTCCACCCCCGTGCCAGGACATGATATCACCAGGGAACTCTCGCATATCTCAAGGATTCTTTCTTTGTTTCAKCTTCCACTCGGGTTTTGTTCTCTGCAAATTTTTAGAGATTTCTTTCTCTGTTAYGGCCCTCGGCGAGGTTTATCAGATGCTCACTTGACATCAAGCTCGCGACCTTTTKTTCCTCATCTGTTGGAGAGCTCCCGCATTCTCCTTACCAGTTTTCTTATATCTTTTCCCCAGKATGGTTCTCGACACATCCTGTTCCTTTTGTCAGAAGGGAACTCGGGTCAACTTGGTCTGTCATACCCAGTGGTACTTCGGGCTGACATTCTGCAGTCAGACCATCATGGGAGTGGTTGATAATTCAACCACTGGTCCTTTCTTCATTAACTGGTTTCTCTCCTTGGGATCCGAAGGAGATTTATTACCCCCATCAAGGGAAATTTGGGGTTATTTGATATAATGAGCTTTGTCTTATAGTTTTCACATTCTTTCCTATAGTGATATCATGTCTAGTATTTTCAAGGCTTCACCCCCACAGTCAATTATTGGCAACTCAAACAATAATACATTTACACTGTCCACATGCCTTAGCATGGTAATCCTATTTTATGATTAATTACAAGTTGGGGGAGACAATGATGTTACACCTCTTAAGAGAGAAAATGGACTTGTATTATTACCCAACAATTAGGTAAGGCATTAAAATTGAGCATGGTCTCTTTCAGATCATTGGATGCTACTGTCAGATTATTCAAGCTTCATTGGCCACCTGGTATCATAATATTTACATGGATTTCGACTCCATCCTTTTTAATGCATGTTTTGATAGTAAAAAAGAAGGGGTAGTGATTTGTTTTTATAGAATTCCTAACAAATATCCAATGAATAGTTGTATTCCCACATTGATCAAAGTCACTAAAGCTTGGAGGAGATTCTTGGTAAATTCCTCCCATAACTATTGTGCCACTTCCACCTTGGTTTTCATCTCCAAACTTCCCCCATTAAAAGCCTCTCTCTGTTGTTTTCAGGTTTGGGTATCTTTTTCCCCTTTCTTTGTTTTTTGGATGGATTTATGGAATGCTCACTGGGGCCCCAAAGTTTGGAAGTTTTCCAACAAAGGATCGATGTGCAAATTACTCACCAACTCTATTAAAATCTATCGACATAACTTGGAAATCATACTCAAACCTATCGTTCCAATCAACCTTGGGACAATGGACAACTCACCCGTCAATGTTAAAAAATCCAAGCCAATCCTTTAAGACGATGATGCAATAATACCCAACAGAAAATAAAGGAGTGCAATAAAAAAATTCCTTTCCAAATCAAAATAGACAGAGTGAGCATTCTGAATCTTTATGGAAATCAAAGAAGCAAAAACTACATGGGAAAATCTATCATTCACCCATCGTGGAATGACACTAAAAGAATCTTTTGCTAGATTGAGGACATCCTCGAAGGAGATAGATCAAAATTCAAGAAGCATATTGTTTATATAAGCAACATGAAACAAACGTTCAAAATTCTGCTCCAACAACTTGATACAATGAAACAAGACAACCAACAAATAGTTAATCTTGAGCAAAATGTTGTAATGCGTACTCAAAGGGTGGAATCATTAGAACATGAAAGCATTTGTCTCAGGGAAAGAGAATAAGAACAACATAGACTCAAGGAGATGGAAAGGACAATGTCGGGTGGAAATTCTAGAATCATTTAAGCAAACAAAGAAGTGGAAATGACATTGACAACAAAAAATAATGCATATCAAGCAAAAATACAGGAGGGGCCTACCTATGAATATAACAAGTAAATGTACTTCAAATGTACCCTGCTATTGGACCAATTCATAAAGATTTTCAGTAGTAGGGTGACAAGTATGAATAGACATCTTATTAGAAACATTGAATTGAAAATCTTAGTCCTGGTTTCATTCATAAATGAATCAAATTTTGTAAATTTTGTAAGATCTCTCCTACTGTTTCACCTTGGCATAATGTTTTATATATAAATACTTTTCAACCCTTTTAAAAAAAATGTTCATTAAAATGTTCAGATAGTTTAATTGTAAAAGTTCAATACAAGGACATCGCAATGTTAATAATGACCAGTAAATACTTTGGAGCCAAAGTGCATATACAATGCATATGTTATTTCTCTTATGAAAACTATATATATAACATCTACATACAATGTATATATTGTTATGCATCGACATTTATATCAATTTAACAAACAATTAAATTATGGTTCTACTTTCTACGCAAAGAAATGGAAAACAATAGATAAAACTCATTGTAGATGCAACACGACATTGTTTTCGTTTACTGTCTATGTGACATGCAGGGCCACACTGTATTCTTCAATGTAAATTTGCTATGCAGTTGAAAATCACATAGCATATAAAAAACTCTTGGATGTTTTTTTGCAAACATATTTCATATGGCATTTCTCTCAAGCCAAAAAGCAGATCACGTGTAAGAGAACTACATATTGCACATATAGGTTGAAATGGAGTGGAATATGCATCTTCTACTATCAATGTACCTTCAACCTGTTTGGACCTGTTTACACAATACAAAATTCAACAATTTAAATTGTGTGTGTGTGTGCATGTTTAGATAATCTTATATACAAAATTTGTAGATAGAGTTGTGAATCTATACTTACGACTTTTGTTGATGCAGATAGTTTTTCCATATCTTTGACTACTTCTCTTGTTAGTCATGTCATAACTATCGATTGTGTTGTGCACAACATGTTTTCTTTTGCATGTCTTGTGCTAGTTATATTTTTAAGTGGTCATATGTCTCAAACATCTACAACTGATATATAATACTGTAATCATGATATAATTTGATTTAAGATATATTAGCATATAAATGATAAAGCGTTGACCATGGAAAAGCATATCGTTGCCTTGTCATTTTGTGTGATTGTTCAAATCCTCTTGCTAGAAAATATTCAGATTTGCAGAGCTGCATAATCGTATAACAATTACACAAAATAAGCAATATGAAGAACAATTTCGATATATTTTTTGGCCAACTGCACAATTTACATTCTAATATACATACCTTTCCAAATGTTGCTATTGCACATCAATACTTGCTTCACATGTGACTGTTCTTGTTGCACTTGGGTATGCAACATTCATTGCTTCAATTCGAGGTATTGCTACTTTGATTCAACTGAACATAACAATTTCCAAATTGCATAGCCACCTAATCCTATTTATTTGTCACGTATAAAAAGACAACCTATAGATATTTTGCTATGTCTTGATTACTGTCAGGCTGTTTAGATGGAAAAAATAACCTATGGATTGAACGCCGACAAAGCAGTACTTTGATGAATACAGGTTGAATTCACTGTGAAGTCTTAAAGAATTGCATGAGCCAATGAGGCATAATGCCAACTTAGGACATGAAGTAGATAACGAAGCACATATTAGGTAGAATTGCAGATCCATTACGAGGAGAGCACCTGTTACAGCCACACAGGGAAATAACACAAGTTGACAGGTTGGAAGATATCAACCAACATGCGAAACACATAGGATAGTGGACACGACGACACGTTGGCACGGGCAATCCAAGGGCTAGGCAACATTTGGAAACATTGAAGTGTCAACAATCTGATCCAACAAGATCACACATGTATGGTGGATGCGGGAAGTTATAACACTAGCTCGTGGAAGGGCCATTATCACTACGATGAATCGTTGTCGCCAGACATAACATTAAAGTGACCTAGATCTGAATTGGAAGCAATCACCTCAGGAACATTGGCACATGGGGTTGGACGAAAAATGAGAAAAAGTTGACACCAATTTCTTATTGTCTTCCCAACTATTTATACGACTTTGCACGACCATAGTATTCCCACCCAATGTCCATTTCTCCACAAATAGAGCTCCCATCCCTTGCCATTTGAGCAACACCAACAACCATTCAACCATCAGGTCCATTTATGCCAAGAATTTTGGTTCCATCCCAAAGTCCTCGCATCCATGGATTTTGCTAACATGCATGTGATTCTATATAGTTTGCGGTCCATGCATACAACTTGTACTCCCAAAATCTCATGCTCACGTCGATTGACATTGAGAACACAAATATTGGGAAGGGGACCCAGTCTATAACTCAAGAGAGAGATTCTTAGCCTAGCCAAACAAATGCTTGAATTGTCCTTTGAAGCTACTGTGATATGCCAACTCTCTAATCCAACATTTGTTGTCCATGTCGCCATTGATCAACACCTTTGTTGAACTTGGTCGTTCCATTATGGGGTTGCCCCCTTTGTTGGTTTTAATTGTCCACGTCTTCCCGGTTACCAAGAAAGTTGAACGAGACATGAAGTTCATCGTGGTATTGGTCTTTGGAGCAATTAATCAGTGCTAATCGTTTCTAGCTCTTCATTACCAATCAAGCTCAATGAGACATGAGGATGATCGTGGTCCTAGTCGTTGGAGCAATTAACCGGTGCTAGTTGTTTGCAGTTTCCCAAGTAACTGGGCCAAGTTGTAGTTGTAGAACTTGGTCTAGTCACTGTTTGGACTTTAGGGCTACAGGATGAAGCATGTCTATCCTTTGTAGCTCCAGAGAAAATCCAAGCAAAGACAGGTCGAGAGTTGGGACAAATGTGGATGAAATAAAGTTGCCACCTCCAAAGCCACTCCACCCATTGGAAAAGATGTCTTGAGCTACAACCACAACCCAGAGAGATGATTTGCACTTACTCAAGCAATGTGTCGCAGATGCAAAATGTAATTTAGATTATATACAATACCATGCACTATGAATATATATTAATACATGTACATAATTTACAGAAAGAAAAAGTGTTTATTGCATTATTGTTATCGACGTACCTCCTGTTCGAAGACTATTGATGAGTTTCTTCTGCTTTATTGCTTGCAACTACTTGCTTTCCTACATTTCTTCCATTTCATTTTGATGTCAAGGCACTACACAAAATGCAATGAATAAGAAAATAAAGCCCTATGTCAAAATGACATGAAATATCAACAAATAACAAATGAAAAGCAAATCAACACTATACAAATAAAATTAGAAATATGTACCTTCTCAATTCTTGTTCCATGTCTCTTTTTTTTGCCCAATTTTCTTTTTATTAATGATCGATGATAGTTTCGATTTATTTCACATCCAACAACGCAAATAAATATGTAAGCAGACATTATTGAAATGCAAACGCAATGTGAATTGTCCATGTTTTATTTTCTATGCCATCATAATTTGTTCTATGGCACTTGCTTTTCATGTTCAACACAATTTCTTGAACCAACACAGAAACAAGAAGTTTCTAAATATGTAACAAGAATATGGAAACATGCTTTGGTTTAACAGGAAGGAAATAAAAACTTGCGAATATGTTAAAAAATGGACATATGTGAATATGTATTCCGATGTCAATGTAATGCAATACCATAATGTTTACTATGATTTATATGCATTTCAGATTGAAAGTAGAAAACAAATTGTATCATGATCACTCCAATATGTATTTCATATAAAAAAAATTGATAGTTCATTGTTAGCATTTGACTAGACATGATCAATCAACATTCTGTGTACATGTTTTCTTTTGTCCAACAAGAAATGAAGATTCTGACTGTGCATGTCATTTTGCAATCTTTTCGTTTTCTTGTTGCACTATCACCTTTCAATATTGAAGTCTCCTAGAACCACTATGATTTCGTTGGAATGTAAATTGCATAATGATCTCAAAATCACATTTACTATGCTGGCCAAAATTGCAGATGGTGCTGCATAGATATTCATTATGGCAATATGCAATCCCTTGACTATTACTCTTGCTACAAGCACCTCTACTTTTAGTTCTTCAAAATGAATATGTTCCAATATTGGTAGATATTTTTTGACTATTATCATCACGCCGTGTTCATTGCAATTCGAGAGGCAATTGAAACATGGAAACTGTTCATTTTACATCGAAAGTCTCATATATGTTTAATGAATGCACAAAATATTGGATTGCATTGTATCATAGTCTAGCTATGTCACTGATATGTGCATGCAAACTACACATGTTTAGTGAAAAAATTAAGACACATGACTCCAATTGCATGGACCGCAAATCATATTCTAGACTCTAGTTTGCATTGTTGTGTAGACATTGCATCTCAACAACGATCTTTTGTTTAACATTTAAGTTATCCATTGTCAAAGGACTTAGAAGATACAAAGAATCTGTGCTCCGTACATGCGACAATGTTGTATAAACCAATCCATGTCTTTGCACCCCAACAGGATCAAATGCAACACTGTCCAACATTAGCCCCTGCGATCTGTGTATTGTACATGCACATGCAAGTTGAACTGGGAATTGCTTACAAATTTTCAAATGACGTGTCGTCACTTTTGTTGACGTTGGTTTCGCTATGCGCAATATGAGTATCTAGTCAGGCGAAATGTCTATGCTATATAAAGAAGCTAACCTTGTAGCATGTCAATGTCCAATATGCAGATCATAAAATTTTATCCATAAAACATTAGCCTTATATGTTTTGGTGTATGCTTTGACTATTCCATCTGTACCATTCACTAAACCATCCTGCGAATCGTAGTTACGTGCATATATTTCAACGAGCATATCTAATTTCAAAACAAGTTGTAAAGGCAAAGTTGTTGTATGTTCATGATTTCCCACACCACCATGGTCGTCTTCCTCTCCATCAATTGCATTGATTAAAAGTTCCTTGCTAGGCATAAGCGATAACATAGACCTATTGTGCAATGCAACATCTTTGTTTTTATAAAACATACAAGATAATGTTGGGTGATTTGGAGCAGGTCGGATGTAATTCATGTTGATATATTGTAGATCGTCTCTTATTTGACTATTTGTTTACATCCTATTCAGAATTGCGATAAAATTTTCATTTGTTTGCTGCATTGCAGTGTGAAATTCATAACACTTCACACTATCTTTCAAAAAGTCATATGCTATGTTTTTCATGTTCATGGCAGGGTGCTCAAATATCAGGGAATTATGTATGGGTTGTGCTTGATAAAGGTCACCACAAAATACCATATCTATGTTTCCAAAGTACTTTGTTTGTACATGTTTTATGCTTCTTAGTCAACTATCAATAGAAAATAGGAATTGGCTTCCGACTAGAGAAGCTTTGTCAATGAGGACAAGTTGCAGTTCCTAATAAAGATTTGATAACATGTCTAACATTTCTATACTAAGTGGAACGAACTGGGACTTATTGAAAGGCATTAGAAATGTAGAATGGATTGTTGTTTCGCCTGCATTGTAAGCAACTTTACATGTATATGCCACTATCAATTGCTTTCGATTCAAAGGGTCAATTGTCTTATTTGCATTGTGTATTCGTATAAGCATTTGGAATATCATTTTTGTTGTGAAGGTTTTCCCTATTCTGGCTTCACCAATAAGAAACAAGTATAATGGTGTCTACATGTCCCTTCATTTCTTTGGTGCAATGTATTTGATAATTGCTTGTTGTTCTCTGTTCAACATTCTTCTAAGTCTGTAATATTTGCTATTTTCAAGTAAAAATGGGTGGCCTGCAACTTCGAATCCAAGATTAGTTGTTGTTTTGCTACTTTTCCCTCCAACATATTGCAGATCTGGTTGCAAATCGTACCATTCACATTCAACTGTGCTTGTTCCTCATTGGCTCAATGTACCATCAACATCGAGAAGATAATTGTCTACTTGTTGAATCACAGTTTCCATATCGCCTTAGGTTGGATTAAGATTGCATGTAAACTTAGCTTCATTGGCTTGTATTCTAGTTTTGTGAAAACAATAAGTAGCTTCCCATGTAGGCCAGGTATGCTTTAATGCATATTCACTTTTTTCAAATGGGACATACAACAATAGTTTCTCTCTCCAAAAAATTTCATAATCAATGTACTTGTTATATTTGACGAATTGTATCACGTTTTGTTTCTTCCTTTTCAATATGTTTGTACCATCTTTTTTGTACTTGGAGACAAATTCAACACGACATATATTCTTAATGGCATGTGGTCGTTCAATATAGTAATCAATAATAGAGTTGCACATCACATCTTTCGATTCGTCAGGTTCTTGTTTCAATAAAAACACTAGCTTAAGAACAAATGTGCATTAATCTATTGGAGATGTGTTTATAAAGATACACGCTCTTGAATTGATATTTAGTGGCAGAACAAGCACAATATGGATTGCTTGCTACATAGACATTCGTTAAATTTTCAACATTGTATTTCCAAGCATACATATCATTTGCATAGCATCAATTTTGCTTTTTCATGTTCTTTGTGTATCCTTCTAAATGCATTTCTCATAGATTTGACAACTTTAGTCATATATGAATTGCAATATGATGCTGCCAAATATGCATTCAAAACAAATTGTGAATTTGTGTCTGCATTCCAAAAATTTGGATGTCTTTTGTAAAGTTGTTGTTCCAAATATGTCAAGGTTTTCGTTTCAGGAATATTGTCGGCTGTTTTATTGTGCATTGTATTAGGAGAAAGTACTCATCCTCTGCTACTACCATTTGCATCAAGAAAACTTTGAAGGTACTTAAATTGTCATAGTTTTTTTGGTCTAGTCATGAAAATAAAAACTTTGTCTGGTAACTCAATCAATTCAAGAATCATTGTCATTCTCATTGGTGGCATAGGGAATTTATATTGATGATGTGAATTATTTCGTTTCTTACAACTTCTTGTATGGGAATACTTATGAAATTTGGAAAGATCAGGATGCAAATGATCTGTGTCACATTGATCCATATTTTATGAGCATAATGAAATGAATACAGATTATTATCAAAAGATGCTTAACACAGAATAACATATATACAACAAAACTGGTTTCTATTCAATAAGGAAATAAGCTGAAATTGTAAAATGCAGCGGAAAGCAAGCTTGCTAGAATGGTGGCGGCTTATCTCTGAGAAGAGATGTGATGGCTGCACTCATTCGCCAGAAGATGATTACAATGAGACACTCAACAATAAACAAGAATGTAAAAAACCCTAGACATCCAAAAACCTAACCCTAGGAGATGAAGCGCCAAAATTCATGTGGGCCCCATTTGGGTAAGTTGGTACATCAACTTCCCAGGGTCGTAACTTTTGCATACGATCTCCATTTTAGGCGCACGATATCTCATTGGAAAGGTCTATCCGAAGAATACACATGTTTCCTATGTCAGCTTTAGTTGGAGTAGGGGATGAGTCGGCTGAGGTGACCGCAAGGGCTAGTGCAACATCTATGCGACCCAATGGTTGGAATCCCAACCCCACCTGAAAGGGGTTGTGTCCATTTGAGGTATGTAGGGCTCGGTTGTAGTTATGATGGACATAAGTAAGAATATCAGCCCATGTGCGAGGGTGCTTGGAATTATACATGCGCAGGATATGCACGATCATTCGATTTATGACCTCGGTTTGGCTATCTATCTAGGGGTGGAAGGCCATGGATTTGTTGAGATTTGTGTCCAGCAGTGACCAGAGGCTCGACCAGAATGTGCTGAGAAATCAGCTTTCCCGATTCGAGACAATGGTTTGTGGGATTCCAAAATGTACCTAGACTCGTTCAAAGAAGAGCTTGGCAGTGGCCTCTACTGTGATGCTCTTCTTGTAGGCAACCATAATCGCCATCTTAGAAAAGCGATCAATGACCACAAAAACACAGTCATTTCCCCACTCGGTGGACGAGAGGCCCGACATGTAGTTCATGGAGATGGATTCCCATGGACTGTTAAGAGTAGGAAGAGGGGTGTACTTCCCCTGTTTCTTAGTGGTCGGTTTGGCAATAGCGCAGGCAGTGCAGGGCCTGATATACTTGTTGACCTCCTGTCAAAGTTTTGGTCAATAGAAATGTTTCTACAACATTGCCACTGTCTTTTTGACGTCGAAGTGTCCTGCCACTTGCCTGTAGTGGGATTCCCATATCAGCTTCGCTCACTCGCTTGATGGAACACAGATATGGCCCAGACGACACAACATCCCATCCTAAAGATGGAAATTAGCGACAAATGCATTTGTGCCCAACATTTGGTAGGTGGTGGCGAAGTCCAGGTTTGTTTGATAGAGTTGGGGCCATCCATAGGTATCATGGCCACAAGAGTCTAGCACTCTGGTGAGTGTCGTGACTGCTGGCCTACTGAGGCAATCAACGACGCGGTTGGTACTTCCTGTTTTATACTTGATGTTGAGGTGAAATTGCTGCAAGTATGTGGACCCCTTCTGATGGTAGTCATTCTTCAATTTTCCTTGTGTTTGCATGAATTACAATGGCTGATGATCAATGTGGATGACTGTCTCCTTCCTAAGATTGTAATGTCTCCATTGGTGACAAGTTTTCACAATGGAGTACATTTCTTTCTCGTAAGTAGGGTACTTACGGACAACATGTGATAGTGTCTCACTATGATAGGCCACAGGGTGGCCATGGTGAGTGAGAACAATGCGAACAACATAGTTTGAAGCATCTGTCTCGATCTCAAAGGGATATTGCAGGTCTAGTAGTGAAAGTACTGGGGTTGATCACAAGTGTTGCTTCAAATCATTGAACACTTATTGTTGGGACCGACCCCACACAAATTTCACCTTACCACCACCGCTGGTTACTTAGCTGAGGGCCCATGCAATATGGGAGAGTCCCAACACAAACCTGCGGTAGAAATTGGCAAGGCCTAAGAAGCTCTGAAGCTCAGTGAGTGTGGTTGGGGCTGGCCAGTCACCGATGACTTGGATCTTGGCTGGATCCACATGTACACCATGTTGATCAATGATGTAGCCTAGGTAATGGAACCTGTCTATGCTTAAGGAGGATTTTTCCAAGTTGGCTATAGCTTGTGTTGTTGCAGGGTGTGCAGAACCTGCTGAATGTTATGGAAATGTTCTTCCCAAGTCTTGTTGTAAATGAGAATGTCATCTAGATACACCACTACAAAAGTATTGGTGAATGGTCACAGGATATCGTCCATCATCCTCATGAAAGTGGCTGGAGCATTTGTCAAGCCAAAGGGCATGACCAACCATTCGAAAATACCTTCCTTTGACTTGAAAGAGGTCTTCCATACATCTGTTTGTTCTATCAGGACCTGGTGGTAGCCAGATTTCAGATCAATCTTACTGAAGTATTTGGCTCCCATGAGCTAATCAAGGAGGTTGTCGATTCAAGGAATCGGGTATCGGTTTCTAACTGTGATTTTATTCAGGGCATGGTAATCAATGTAAAGTCACTAGGTTCCATCTTTCTTTTGTACCAGCACGATTGGGCTCCCGCAAGGTGATGAGATGGGACAGATGTGCCCCTTTTGGAGCAGTTCTTGGATTTGTCGCTTGATCTCCTCATTCTCTAACAAAAAGCGGTGGTAGACTGGCCCATTGGGAATCAATGCACTGGGGGTCAGATCGATGGGGTGCTTGACCTGACAGTGGAGAGGTACCCCAGTAGGTGAGGAGAAGATATCTGAGTATGCTTCCATGACCTTATCCAATTGCTTCTGCTATGTGGAGAGGTCGACCGCTGAGACCCTGGATGTGACTGCGATCTTTCGCTCATTCTAAGAGCGAATCATGAAGAAGACAAACTTCCCCGTCTGAGAGATGACCGTCCTGCATTGCTTGGCAGAGATCAAGGAAATAACACTAGGTGGGATTGCCTCCGGTATCATGTACAATTTCTTGTTCAAAGTAATAATAACATTGTGAGGCCTAGACTCATATACAACATGGTGTTTCCATAAATATGGTTGGCCCAAAAGAACATTACAAAATTCGAGAGGGGCAACATCACACAATACCTCGTCTTTGAAGGGCTTGATGTCATATGACAGGCGACATTGTTGGCTGAGGCAGATGTCGCTTCCTTGGCAGAGCCATTCGATGGTGTAGGGCTGTGGGTGCGGCATTGTCGACAGGGCGAGTCGCTTGACAACCTCTACTGATATGAGGTTCTTATAGCTAACACTATCAACGATGAAGTGCAACGGGGTACCCTTCACCCACATCTGTGAATGAAAAACCCACTCGCCTTCCTCTGGATCGTCTGGTTCACCGGGATGGAGCTTGGTGGTAGCAATGGTAGCACTAGGTTCTACATTAATGATCCGTCTCCCCCTTTTTGGTTTTGACTCAGATTCAGAACCCGCATATGATTCAGATGCTTTCACCTCAGCCACCAACGACTGCTTTGAGCGGTAATCAACAATGTTATTCCAGGGGCTCTTATGGAATTTGCACCACTTCCCGGTATCTTTCTTTGTCTTTTCGGTGTCCTTCTTTACTTGTGGCCTGGACTGGTTTTCCTGAGGTGGTCCATATTTTCTTTGTCCTTTTTTCTGCAGGTTGGGGCCGCCCTTTCCTTGCTTTTGCCGTGAGGGGTTCCCAGGCCCAAATCGCCGCGTCTTTTGCTTGAGCTTCTGCTCGATTTTGATAGCATATTAGTAGGTTACACCCAAGGATAAGTTGTCCAGAAACTCCATTTCAGCCTGGATGTATCTATGCAGACCGTCGTGATACTTGAGCACCAAATATCGCTCAGAATCTTTGATACCCAGCTTGGTGCGCAAGGTATGGAAGATATTCATGAACTCGAGAACTGCTTGGTCTCTTTCCTGCTGCAGTGTGGTCCATTTTGTATACAGGTCGTCATAACTTCCAACAGGGTAGTATTGTTCCTTAATATCATCCCTGAAGGACTCCCAGGTGACTGCGACTATAAATAATGACGGTTCCTCTATTTCCTTCTACTCACAGAAAGTTTCCCACCAATCTTTGACACGGGGAATGGATTTGAGGAGCGCAAAAGTAATGTTTTCTCTATTCAAGAAGTTATGGATAGAGAAATACCCTTCTAGCAGATTCAACCATTTGTCTACAACATCTGCGTCTATCTAAATTTCAAATATAGGAATATCAAAGTTGATTTGTACCTTGAAGGGGGCAACGCCTCCGTTTGAGGAAGATGCATTGCCTGTTGGTAGCCACCGAAGGATTTGAGAAAAACTATCCATCATCTCGTTCCTCTGTTGCATGAGGGCTTCCTCGAGCAACATTTTGAAGGGATCTCCTATCCCTTCATCTTTATTTTCTCCCACCATGAGAGGTCTCTTGGGCATGCGAGAGCTTTTGTCCTCAAGAGAAACAAGATCGAGACCCAATCCTTTGTACCTTGACCTTGTTGGGGACATCCATTAAGAACGACAAGGAGCAAAATGCTATGATACCACTGATATGGATTTCATGAGAAGAACAAAATGAATACAAATTATTATCAAAATATGCTTAACACATAATAACAGATATACAGTAAAACTGGTTTCTATTCAATAAGGAAATAAGCTGAAACTGTAAAATGCAGCGTAAAACAAGCTTGCTAGAATGGTGGCAGCTTATCTATGAGAAGAGATGTGATGGTTGCACGCATTCACTAGAAGATGATTACAATGAGGCTCTCAAGGCCTTTTTACAATAAACAAGAATGTCAAAAACCCTAGACATCCAAAAACCTAACCCTAGGAGATGAAGCGCCAAAAGTCATGTGGGCCCTGTTTGGGTAAGTTAGTACATCAACTTCCCAGGGTTGTAACTTTTGCATACAATCTCTGTTTTAGGCGCACAATAGCCCGTTGGAAAGGTCTGTCTGAGGAATACACATGTTTCCTAGGGAAATCCCTACAAATTTTATGTGCGGCGAACCCTAGAAACGTTTTTTAGGGCTTCAAAACGGCCTCGGAAGTCAGGGACCCGAAAACTAGTGAAAAACTGTTGAACTGGAAAATTGCCAAAATGAGCCAGTTGGAATAGGTGGGAGGCCACCGACATCCATATGGATCACACATGTTATGTAGTTGTCCAAGAACTTTGCAATTTCAGAATCACTGTCCTTTCCATATATCGATGCATCTTCTATCCACAACAACCCATGTTCATGCTTGCTTCCTCTATTTCGAAACTATGTCACAAAGTAGGTGTCTGGTACTTTCCCGAAAAATATTTTGTCATGACATATCAATTGCTTCAAAACATTAAATCTACGTCTATAGTAACAAATACAAGTAACTGGCTCCTTTCTAATGAGGTAATCAATGTCCTTGTCTTCTAGTGTTTTAGAGTGCTTTTCAGTTTTTCTATTCCTATACAAATCTGTCCATGCACATACCAATTCATGCCACTAATGCTCCGCACTCGTGAATGTGATAAAAAAGGTTGGAGACCCAAACTATTGTATCATTGCAAATCAATTTTTCTTAATATGTTGGAAGTAATTAAGAGAAATGCAAATATTTTTGAAATCCATGTATCTAATATCAGATTTAAGAATCTTTTCCAAATTTGGTTTGTACTTCATGTCTTTTGCCAGTAAATTTATTCCTTGTAATTATCCCTTTCTTGTTCGTATCCACATGCAGGAAAACACTTTGCCGATTATTTTTCGCACCATTTTGAAGAAAAAATTGGCAATGTGATACAAGAAATCGCCACTAGCATGTAGCAATTCTCGTTTCACTATTTTTTGGTAACTAAATCTCTTTATAATGTCATCATCACGCGCATTCCCATAGAACGAGGTTGGAAAGTTCATCTCTTTTGTGTATCTGTCCATGAATATTTCAAGTGGACGTTGCCCTTCAGCAGGTGCAACTCAATGATCTTGTCTTGCAAATCATGGATGCATTGCAGGTCTATGAACCCATGCACCAAGGTTTCACTAGGTCTCTCAATATCTGATTCTATCTCCATATTACTCTCACAATAAAAAATGATCTTTTCTATGCATTTTTTTCTATCTTATTCGAGAATATCAATCCATTATTTGTTTATAGTGATGTTTCAACCTTGTATAAAGCTCTGGAACAAAATTATTTTAATCCTTTCATGACAATTTTTACACAGACTCTTGCCGTCTGATGTGTACTTTTTGTATTGCAATCATCTTTTCAATGTAATTGCATTTGTTATTGTTTCATCCATGGATTGTGGCAATGATTTTTGGACAATATTCATATGAACAAACACGTCGATTATGGAGCCTATCAAGCCCATCTACGATAGTTTGTAGCCCCATTGTCTAATTTGTGCAAATGCAATTCTAAGTGACACAAGTCTCTCCTCAAGTTTTGACAGTGTTCTTGCAATTGGTAATGGCATGTTGCATCTTATCTCGTCTAACATTGCAAACTATGGAAACTTCCCATTTTCAAGTGCTCTTTTGCAACTAATACATATCTCCTCAGAAGAGAACGTTTTGTCACATGCACTCAAGCTCAAATATTCTTTCTTCAATTCCTCATTCAAGCATTTACCGTTCTTTGAAAAATGCAACTGTTCACAAATTGCACATTCGTATCTAGGTGTGTCTTGGATGTATTTCACATAGAGTCGACGCGCTTTCTTCTTTTTTACATCGATATGCTCACTACATGAACATCCACTTTTTATTTTTTGTCTAATTTTCGCATTGCACTATATTTGTTTTAATTTTGCATATGCTACTCTTTCTCGTTTACTACCACACCTTGTTACATTGATTGAACTGCCATCTTCTCCATGTACATGCCTTTTCACTCCTTGCTAGGTAATGAACCCACAATTGCATTTGTTTGTTTCACATACCATCTTTTTTAATCTATGGTAACTAAGACTATTATTCTCAACTGTAGGTCTCTTTGATTTATGACAACCCATTCTAGCAGCTACACTGCTATTTGTTAATGTAATTTTATCCTCACATTATGCATTGTGTCTATCTTGGCATCTTCATAGTACATGTCCAGGAATGAATACATTGTCATGCATACTTTTCCTCAATGCTAGTATTGTATCTCTATCATGCTTGTTTCCATGTGTATTCACTGCACCCAACATCCATTGGTCCATATTTTGTTGTCCATATTTTTGATATAATGAATGGAAAGTGCACATAAAGAAAAAGTGAGGATTGTAAATTTAACAAAGTGATGTTAGTTAAAGTATAATCACCTTGTCAAATCACCATTTTGATAATCACTATGACATTGTATTAACATTAATAGTGTTGATTAGAGCACATTAAAGCTCAATAAATCACTTTTTGATGAGACTATATGCGGGTTAATGCCAAGCCCCTATATATCTCTTTGCATGGTGTATGGTGTGTATGGTGCACACTTTTCCTCTTATTTAATGGTTCTTTTCTTGGTGCAACATAATCATTATTAATGAAAACTATCAATAAGGTGATATAAGGTGTTTATAATTACAATCCATAAGGTGATATAAGATGTTTATAAATACAATCAATAAGGTGATATAAGGTGTCCATTATAGTCACTGCTCACAAACATTCTTGCTAATATTCAAAAGGTACATTGCATATTTTTTAGCGTTATAAAGTTCTTTTACTTTTGGCGATATAAGGTGTTTTTTTTTTTGCATTATGGAGTTATAAGGTTTTCTTTTTATTCTTTGGAGATAAAATGAGCATATTACTTTTGGTGCATATTATTTTTTGGTGGTATAAAGTGTAATTGCACTTATAATTGAACAATTTCTAAAATCATTAGTCTATTTAATGATTCTCACAAGTTAGAAGGTTCCAAGAACTATAAAGTATGGAGTCGACACATTCAAAGCAGTCTAATTTATAATGAAAAATGGAAAGGAATTTGTAATGAACAACCCACAAAACCAACTGATGTTGTCTAGTTAGTAATATGGGATTTGAAAGATGAAAATTCCTTAGCACTATCTCAAAGTACCGTTTTTGATGAAGTCTTTGTGCACATTAAAAATTATAGTGATTCTTGGTCAACTTGGAAAATACTTAAAGATTTGTTTGATTCGCAAAATGAGGCTAAAAGAGTTGATCTTCAATTAAATTTATTACAACAAAAGTTAGTTCTTGGGGGAGATGTAATGGAATATATTTCAAGACTCAAAAATATTAAGCAAGAGATTTCAAAGGCAAGTTTTGCTAAAATTGAAGATAGCTTGATGGTTACAATTTTGATCTCAGGTTTGCCAGAATTATACAAGCATTTCTTGGAAACATTGCAGATTACATATAAGTTGGATAATATAAATTTTGATAAACTTAGTGAGCTACTACCTATTCATGATAAAATTTTTGGTAAGAAACAACAATTGGGAGAGGAAGTTTTGGTTGCAAGCACAAGCAAGAGCACTACTGAAAAAAGGTGTTTATTCTACCAAGGTAAATGAGCATAAAGAAAATGAACATCAATATAATACATCTCAGTATTCAAATTGAGGTCGTGGTCAAGGCAAAGGAAGAGGACGAGGCAAAGGCAGAGGCAGAGGTAATATGTCTTGGACTAAGAAAGATTCCAAAGAATAAGAACAACACCAATCACGATCAAATGGAAGAGGAAGATAGCTAAAATTTCAAAGGTAGGTTTTGCTAAAATTGAATATAGCTTGATGGTTACAATTTTGATCTCGGGTTTGCCAGAATTATACAAGCATTTCTTGGAAACATTGCAGCTTACATATAAGTTGGATAGTATAAATTTTGATAAACTTAGTGAGATACTAGCTATTCATGATAAAAATTTTGGTAAGAAACAACAATTGGGAGAGGATGTTTTGGTTGCAAGCACAAGCAAGAGCACTACTAAAAAAAGGTGTTTATTCTACCAAGGTAAATGAGCATAAAGCAAATGAACATCAATATAATACATCTCGGTATTCAAATTGAGGTCGTGGTCAAGGAAAAGGAAGAGGACGAGGCAAAGGCAGAGGTAGAGGTAATATGTCTTGGACTAAGAAAGATTCCAAAGAATAAGAACAACACCAATCACGATCAAATGGAAGAGGAAGAGGCAAGAAAAGAGTAACTTGTTTTCGTTGTAATAAGATTGGACATTATGCCTATGATTGTCACATTCCTTATGCGAAGTTGTCTAAACAGAAAGATTCTTCTTCGATGCAATATGCAAATACATAAGAAAATGAGAATTATTAATATGTTCTTACAACACCCCAAAAAACATAAACAATAATCAAAGTTGAAACAACTTACTCTTTCAAAAATGATTTTGAGGATGCCTGGATCATGGATACATGTGCAACTTAACATATGAATTACAAGAAAGATTTCTTTTGGACAATCACATACCACAGGGAAAAGGTTCAGTAAAGGTGTTTTTACCAGGAATTGGGGAAAGTATAATCTCAAATGTTTGGTATATTACCTCTTTTAAGAAGACTTTGTTGTCTTTGATTTTGATTCATCAGTTAGGGCATATAATAGTAATTTAAGATGGAGTTATTAAAATCAAGTCAATAAATTATAATTATAAATTAGTGATGACAAGTTATGAGGATGGAAAACTTCTTAGAATGAAAGACGCAGTCATTCCAAAAAAGCAGGATTTTGTAGGATTAGTTGAGACCAATATTACACCCATTTGATTATGGCATGTTCATTTTGGACACTTGAATGTTGATAGTTTTATTCAACTTCAACAACAAGGAATGGTAAAGGGTCTCCCCACATTTCAGAAGGAAAATGCAAGATGTCAATCTTGCATTTGTGGAAAACATAGAAGGTTATCATTTCCTACAAGTACTTGGAGAGCCACTAGGAGGTTACAACTTGTTCATGGTGATATTTGTGGACCTTTGGACACTTCACTTGGGGAATGAAGTCTTTATTATTATTATTTATTGATGACTTCAGTGGGATGGTTTGGGTGTATTTTTTAAAGGAAAAGTTAGAGGCATTCAGACAGTTTCGGTCTTTTCAGAATTTTGTTGAAACTACAATTGGGGAGAAAATCACTACTTTTCGTACAAATAATGGAGGAGAATTCACTTCAAGTGAATTCTATGCTTATTTCCATGAAAAAGAAATTAGGAGGAAATTGATTATCTCCTTTACTCTACAACAAAATGGAGCAATTGAACCAATGAATAAAACATTATTGCACATTTCTAGAGCAATGTTGTTCTTCAAAGGGTTAAGTTCAAGTTATTGGGATGAGGTTATACATACAACAATATACTTGAGAAATCGGTCCCCCTCTTCATCTTTAGATGGAATTAATCCTTATGAAGCATGGTATGGATTCAAGCTCATGATTAAGCATCTTAAAGTTTTTGGATCAGTTTTTTATGCACTTATTCCAAAAGAAAAACAACCAAAGTTAGATTCCAAGAGTATGAAAAGCATTCTAGTCGGGTGCTCTGAAATCGGATTCAGAAGCCTGACAGGGCATGAAAACTGCTTAAAAATGAAAGTGCTCGGAATTCGATGAAATCTGTACCATTGCGTCCGTCTCGTCTT
>JZKD02S0221441.1:978086-1037261 GCA_000966675.3 Picea glauca
AATTTCAGAGCAAAGATGTTGAAGCAAGCCAAGTCAAAGCCAGTTTGAGGCAGGAAGACCGTTGAGGAGGAGATGCTGTCGGACGATTTCTGAGAGCTCGGGACATCTGATTCAGGTGCCATTTTTTTTGCATGGTTCCAGAGATCTGGACAAACAAGACCAGATCAGTCTAGAGACCATTCGGCAATATAAAGATGTACTAATAATCTTTCGAACAGAAATAAAAAGCCTCCCCCACAAGAGAAAAGGCCCGGAGACGTAGGCAAAGTTGTGCCGAACTTCGTTATCAACCTGTGCATTATGGTTTGCTGTTTTCCATTGCATTTCAGATCTGAAAATATGTTAATGGCTGTATAAATCATTTTCTTTTCTCGTTCTTTCGTTAAGTTTCCCAATGGTTAATAAATGCATGCAAATAAAAACTCAACCATAGTCATTTCGAAAAATCCTGACGGATCATCGGGTATTCTGAACATAAAAAGGGCTATTGACTTTTATCATGTAGAAAATTTGTTTTTAGTAGGGACGTTGTTTTTGATGAAACAAAAAGTTTAAGTGCAGAAAAAATTGAGAAACTGCTTAGTCAATTAGAGAAAAAAGTGACTAAGGAACAACAAAGGTTGCAACACATAAATAAATCAAAGGATGATCAATGATTTGAAATGTCTTAGACATCAAACAAATAGGTGGAAGGTGAATAATTATGAAATTCTTCACAAGTTAACTTAGAAGATTCAACTCAAGTTAACATTGATAATAGTTCTTTGGATGGTACCTTATCGCCACCTCAAGTTCCACACAAGACTCCAAAGTGGGCAACTCAAGTACTTAAGGAAGTTAGGTCTCAGGTATAAGGAGTCAACATAATTTGAGTTCTCTTAATTATGCTCTTACTACTATTGAGCCATCCACTTTTGCAGAGGCAATAGAATATGATGAATGGAGTAAGGAAATGCAATGTGAATATGATGCAGTGATTAAAAATCAAACTTGAAAAATTGTTGAGTGTCCAAAGGATGTAAAACCCATTGGTTGTAAGTGGGTTTACATAATAAAATATAAGGCAAATGGTGAAATTGATAAGTACAAAGCTAGATTGGTTGCAAAGGGGTTTGCTCAGAAAGAAGGGATTGATTATGAAGAAACGTTTGCTCCAACAACTAAGTGTAATACTATCATGGTCATGCTAGCTTTGGCTGCACAAAATGGATGGAAAGTGCACCAAATGGATGTAAAAAGTGCCTTTCTGATTGATGATCTATAGGAGGATGTATATACGACTCAACCCCCCGGTTTTGAAGTTTCAGGACAAGAAAATAAAGTTTGTAAATTGGTTAAGGCATTGTATGTGTTAAAGCAAGCACCTAGATCTTGGTACGCTAAAATGGATGCCTATCTACAAAAAGTTAGTTTTCTTCGAAGTGAGTCAGATGACACTTTGTATGTTTGAATTCAAGGCAACCATTTGATCATTTTGGTAATGTATGTTGATGATTTTCTCATAACAGGTAATAACAATGATCATATTTATGAAGTAAAGAAAGAATTTCTAACAGGTTTTGAAATGATAGATTTGGGATTACTTCACTACTATCTTTGACTTGAAGTAATGCAATGAGAAAGAAGCATATTTATTTCCCAAACTAAGTATGTTTCTAAATTATTGAAGAAGTTTGGAATGGAGGATTACAAACCAACCATCACCCCTATGGGGAAAAACTTAAAACTCTCTAAGTTTGAAGAGGGGGGGGTGGACTTGTCAGCAGTAATAGGTATTTTCAGTTAATTGGAAGTTTTATATATTTGAAAAATACTCGTCCAGACTTATCTTTTGCAGTTAGCGTCCTTTTCAGGTATACGCAGGAACTGAGAGAAATTCATTGGAATGCAGCAAAAAAGGTACTTTGATGTCTGCAAGGAACAAAATATTTTAGACTTGAGTATAAAAGGAATACAATTTTTAGAGTTGTTGGTTGCTTAGATGTTGATTTCTCTATAGATGTTGATGAAACGACATCTACTTCAGAATATTTGATGAGCATGGGATTAGTTGTTGTCTCATAGAGTTCTAAGACACAAGCCATAGTTGCAAATTCCACAATGGAAGCTGAATATATTTCATATTGGGAAGCGTCTTGTGAAATAGTATGGTTGCAAAGAATTTTGTAGTATCTCAAATTCGTTCACAATGAAGCTAATCCCTTGTTCATCGACATTCAATCAATGATAAAGTTAGCCAAAAATCCAGTTTTTCACTTGAAGACAAAACATGTTGATTCAAAGTATAGTTACCTCCAAACTCTTGTCATCAAGGAAATCATCAAGCCAACTTATTGTCCAACAGAGGATCAAACGACTAACATTTTCACTAAATCTCTTAGAAGAATTAAATTCACTAAGTTCAAATTTGAGCTTGGTATTCTCTCCAAAGAAAATTTGGATCAAAGGGGGGATTGTAAGAAATGATGATCCAAAATAGTTAGCTTAGGATTTAGTGAATATATGTTTTAGTGATTAAAACATTAATGTAAAAGGACATCTACACACTCACATGATTACATGAGGTGTCCAAGTTAGTTTTAGTTAATTCTAGATAATGGTATTTCTAGTGATTGATTTTGGGATATTCATATCGATTTTCTATTCCACGTGAGGTGCATTTTTTACCTTTAGCCCTCACATATTATTGTTGTAATATTTTCCCTTCATCAATAAAAGCTATGTGTCTAAGGACACTTTATCAAATGCATCCAATTTAAAAAGGCTATTTCTATGCAAAGCATGATCAATATTTCCATGGACAATGCACTGCTCATTGTTTTCATAGTTTTCAACATCTATTGTATCTCCCATGTTCCAGTTTATGTCATTCAAATGATGCTGAGGCTATGTCTATAGAATTGTGCAACCAAAAACATAAAATGATAAATACAATAACAAAATAGCATACCTTATTTTTGTTTGTGTTTAAATTTGATTTTATTTGATACATATAGTTTATGAAATAGTCCTTGACCAATTTAACCTACCCCTGAAAAAGAAAAATAATAAGCGACTACTAATTTTCCTTAGCATATATGATACACCCCAAAAATATTTCATTTCACGATTTGATTGAGCAACACAACCGAACAAAAGAAAATTGGTTTGCTTAAAAATTACACGAATGCCAATGCAAATTTCAATGAAACGAAGTAATTGCACAATGCATGAATTGTTGATTTTTCATATGAGATGATATTGTATATGAATATCTTATTACAATGAAGAGTGTTCCATATATATAGAACATATGGTGACTGTTGTTCCTGAGTCTGTACTTAAGGCTTAAAAGTACAATGTCAAGGCATCCGAAAGTATGATAAAGGTTGATAAAGGATTACGCTAACCTTCGGTATAGGAAACTAATGAAGATTTCTAAGTTCTCGTTGCCTAGCTTCCAACTGTTTCTGGGTGGTAATATCTTGCTCAATGGCTGCCCATGAACGTTCAAGTTCTTCCCGGGTGTTAGCAGTTCTAAGGATTGTGTCAAAAATATTTAGAGCAATATGTGTTTGATTAGATAGTCCGGGTCCAATGTTCGGTTGAGTTGCTGTAGGAACGGTCATTGAGTAACTTTACCAGTAAGAAAGATTTAAAAAGAGATTTCAACGTTGTTTCAATTCGGTCGAAATAAAGATGAATTTTTGCATGAAGAACAAAATAGGAATGCAAACTGAAGGCCCTTTTTCGTAACTGTATTATTTTTAGTAAAAGATGTGGAATGAGAGAAAAATATTTAGCTGTAGATAACGTAAGGTTCCTGTCAATAGAAAACTCACACATACACAGAAGAAGAAATTGACATAGAAATAATTGACATAGTGTAACTTAAATATAAAATTCTGTAAATGCAAATTGGTCTTACACCCGCTGATAGCTGGTGCAGAGGAAAGACAAGAAACAATTACAGAAAGATGAAATCCCTTCACTATAGTAGTGGTTGTACTAAATTATAGTGATACACATCAATTATGAAGAGKGAAAAGAAATGAAACAAGAAACATAACGAAACAAACTTGTAACACAGTCGTGACGGAATCGGGAATCTTCAAATTTGCTTGTATTAACTTCTCGAATGCCAAAARTTCTATTACAATCGCTACCAAAAAAAATCCAGCCTTGAGTTCTTCTTTTGGTCCTCTATTTATACCACTTTTTCCTACTTTAGAGCATCAATGGTTTCATAAATGCTGTTACAAACGAGAGGAACGAAATCATTCCACCTCTCATACTCTAGTTTCAAAAAGTGCCAGGTGCTTGTCTTTGTGGGATTCAGTGCATATGATACATCTGTCCATAGACCGGATACAAACTGTGAAGGCTCGGTTTGACAGCTGGGAGGAGAAAAATTACTCCATCTCTTCTACTCTATTTTCAAAAGGTGCCAGGTGCTTGTCTTTGCGTGGATTCGGTACATATGACACATTTGTCCACGAACTGGGATACAAGCTGTGAAGGATTTGCTTGACATCTGGCCCCGGTGAAATAGCACTCTCGAGCTAACTGCGGAAGTTTATCACCTATTTGTGCATCAATGATGTGAAGAGCACTGAGTTGTGTGCTCGGTTGAATCAAATGTTTATCAACTTGAGCCATATCTACCCTGTCCATCTTAGAGATATGCACCGAATCTCTTTCATTATTTTCCTTTAGATCGAGGGAGATCTGATCTATATTCATTTGCCTTAGCGTCTCCGAGTCACCTCCATTCTCCATTCCTAGCAGCTCGCCATCTATGGTATTGAAAGCTTCTTGTAATGAATTAGTCACCCTTTGAGCATGTTCCTTGCTTAAGGTAATATTATGTTCCCAATCTTTTAACAGAATATTACCTCTTGTTTGTTCAGTGATGGCGAGTCCTGGAGAATCTGTCGAAAACCTGTTGTTGGTAGCTATCACCGCCTCTTGAAAAGCGACCCGAGCTGCCTCTGCGTTCCTTTCTTTGACAATCATATTTTCTGAAATATGATGCATTAACACGCAATCTTCTCGGATCACCCCTACTTTGTCTAACAGACTTTGCTGTACAGAAGAGATCCTGCCCCTGATATCAATTGCTCGGGATTTAAATCCCTCGACGTCGATCATTTTGCTTTCAGCAACCTCTAACTGAGACTGTAAGCCTGTGATCATACTTCTCTGCTGACTTGCCTGTATCCGACCATCTCGGATCACTAAATTCGTTTGTTCCAACTTGGTTTTTAAGACTTCTATTTCCTTCTTATCGGCCAATCGGGCCAGTTCTATTTCTCCACTCGCTTGACTCTTAGCATTTTCTGCAGCCGAAGCTACTCGGGCTTCAAGAGTCTTGATCAGTCGATTCTTTCTCTTGAGCTGATTTTTCAACATCGCGACCGAGAATTGGTTCGCTGACGCATACGCTCCTAGCGTCCCTGCTATCTCTGTGGTGAATTCATCACTCTTCTTGTTTTTTCCATCTGTCATCACTTTGAATTTTTTAGCAGTTGATCTTTCCTCCTGGTTAAACTCCCTTTTCACAACTGCTTTTCTCTTTTTGTCGAAGAAGAACTCATTGGGAGGAAGTTCTTCTGCTCTGATGGGCTTTAGTTCTTCACCGAAAATCCATCCTTCTCCTATGTTTCCTTGCGTTGATTGCAAAGGGGTGACAGAAGTGATGGGTTCCCCGATTTGTTTCGCCGCCTTTCCTGGTGTGCCGAGTGAGTCCTGCTCCTTCGGAGGATCAGAAGTCTTCGTCTCTGTCTCTGGATTTTGAGTTTTTGGCGGGTCTGTGTTTTTTACTTCCACCCCTGGACTATGTTCCTTGGGTGGGTCAGTATTCTCCGCTTCTGTTTCGGGATTCTTCTCCTGCTCGAGATTCTTCTCCTATTCGAGATTCTTCTCCTGCTCCCCTTCCTGACGTTTTTCGGGGTTAGAAGTTTGGCCCTCAGAACTTTCAGCCTCATTCTCTTTATCCTTGGAAAGACCCAAACCTCCTAGCACAACGGGGAGACATCTTTTTCTATGCTCCTGAAACTTTAAGACTGAGGCCATGTCTTCGGGTGCTAGAGATCTGATTCGAACTAGCACTTCCCCATAGGACCTCGCCCCTCGAAAAACATCATCCGAGGGTGAACACTCGTGTTCAAACTTCTTTAATCCACAATTTTCCAAATGGGTGCTTACGATTCTTTGAGGATCATGCTTTTTGTACTCAATAGAGACCAAATTCAAGTCTTCTAAGGTTGCAGCCTCAGCCTTAGCATGTCCAAAATCCAATAAAGAATATGAATTTAGCCGAATGGGGAAAAATGGCCATACCTTCTTCGATGATGCTTTAAGCTCTTTATTGACTCCGCCAATCACTGTTTGTCGGGAAATCTCGCGACAGGCCAGCTTGTCGGGGATGAACAGTGGTAGCGCAAGCGGAGGAACAACAGCTCCAAAAACTCTGAAATAGGAGAACTCTGCTTCTACGTACCAGTCCGAGATACGACTCAGATTTGCAGCAATGCTATCTGAGATGCGAGGTGGCGAACGACCAAAAATGGCGATGTGCAGGGGCACCATCACCCAGTTGAAAATCTCATAAATAAATTCATTTGCTTTATTTTGCCATAATTTATCGTGATATTCATGCACAGTTTTTTCTTGGGTTGGGCTCCAAGCCCAACTCATCAAAGGGAAAGGTGTCATGGAGCATATCGCGTCCATGATATACGCAGACATGAAGAATTCAGATGGTCCCCCGGCTGCTTTCTGCTCCCTGTATTATGTAATCCGGTTGAACAAACTATCTGAGAGCATCTTCGCCCAATTAAATGAGCATCCTTCTGCTACCCGAAATATGAGAGGTACCCACGCAATGTAAAAATGCGAAGTATCCTCTCTTCCAAACAGTCGACATGTCATCATCGCCACATACATAAATTGTGGCTCCAGCGAAGCGATGGAATACACGCCCTTGTCATTCGCTCTAAATGTCATGGAGCGCGAAACCCAATCCTTTATCAAACCCGGCATAGTTTTGTCATACTCTGTGCACTCCTTCTTTTTGAATTCCTCCAGGAATTCAACATTATATGTGTATTCAGAAGTTGCTAGGAGCTTGTACATGCTTTGGATATGCTCTGGTCTGAAAGTTCCGACCGTGGTCCGTTGGTCACTTATGATAGTTCAGGTGGGTAGGTCTATGTGATCCAATGCCCACCGGATCATGTCGTAGTATGGGAGCAATCGAGGTCTGGTTGCAACCAAGTGCATTCCCGACTGAACAACTATCTTGTATTTTGTGTTCAAGTCATCTTTTTCGTTATCATTGTCATCAGAATCTGAGTAATTCACCAATTCAGATTGAAGAATATCTGAAATAAATGACCAGTTGGGTACTGAGCCGCCGGTCCGAGGTGAAGTATCAGAGATAGTGTCGGAGCCTTGCGATGTGATTTCGACCTTTGCCTTCGCAGATTTCCGTGGAGCCATGGCTGAAGCTTGCTTTTTCGCTCTTTTGTGATAGACCTGTGTATACATACAAAAATTAGTTCGCTCGGAGAAAGGTGAGCTCTGTGCGCTTATGAGAGATGTCAAAATAGAATGAAACTCTCGTATATTTTGAAATAAATCCGTCAAATCGCAAACAGAAACAAATTTATTGCATAAATCCGATCTTATTTATGCATGGATTTACCCTAATTCTTCATTAATGTCATCAATGTTCGGCGGCTTGACAGGTAGTCGGGTTATGGAGAGCAAGTAGTTACCTCGTGGAGCGTGCAAACCTCGATATGTGGGACGTATCTTGTTTAAATTTTAAAAAATCAAATCTTAGCAACTTAAATCACTTTCTCGCTGTTCGTCGCATCGTGAATTTCCTCTTATCATTTTGACTCTTCAACTCGCGAGGCTGCGAGTGCCGATTTTAGCTTAATTAACAGTAACCGTGATTTGGCACATCCTTAATTATAATAATTAATTTATTCGCCATATCGCGACTCGGGATTTCGAGGACAGACTTTTGGGAGAATGATATGCAGAGTCGCGATATCGCGATGTGGTGATAATTAAGGCTCGAATTATGAAAAGGTAATATTAATTAGGCGACTAATTAATCTCGCTATAATCATGTCGCAACTTCATGAATCGGGGTTTTGGACACCTTAACTTTATGAGAGAAAGTGCCGAGTGGCGATGTGCCGAGAACCAAATTTAACCATGGTTAGTTTTTACCTTTAGTTCTTGACCAAGGTTATCACAAAAAGTTATCGCGTTCTCGGCTCTCGGGGCTGTAAATACATAAGCTTAGGTTCGACGAATGCCAAGGCGCGAATTCTCGAAGATGCATACTCATGAGTTAAAAGTTTTACCTTAGTTAATGTTTTGCGCGAAAAAAAACAAAAAACAAATTCGCAGTTTCGCGTCTCGGGACTTATGAATTTAAAGATTGAAGTATTCGGCTTGCGATATTCCGAAATAAAACAAAAGAGCAAACATACTTGCGAAAAATGGATCTTTTTCGAAAGTGAAAAAGCGTTGCTATCCGGGCGACAAGGTTTCAGAGTTTTAAGATTTCGGAAGGAAAAGAAAAACAAACTTTAAATCTCAAGTATCAAAAAATTGAAAAATTGCGCGAGGTGAAAAACAAGGGCGGCTCCAACAGTGACAATCCATGAAAGGATTCGTCCCTTGGATAATAAATAACTACTTATTTATTATGTATATTTATACTTTGTATTATATATATATATATATATATATATATATATATATATATATATATATATATATATATATATATATATATATATATATATCTGGAAGAATGTCTTCCTGATGTTGTCCAAACATCAAAACTCCCTCTCAATGAGGGAGACATTCTTCATCATGCCAAAGCTTATCTCTGAAGTATACAAACTTCACTCTAGAATCATGACACCTGTCAATTAGTCTTGGGAGATGTCTCTCTCCTACCTAAACTGAGGGGAAATCCCTTCTGTGGCTCTCCCTCTAGGCCAATTGACTCTCTTTGAGATCAATCTCACTTTGGGTCTGCATGTGATAACATCTAACATCTTGAGTCTTTATCATTCTTTTTCAAATCACCATGGCTAGGAAAAACACCAAACTAGGTTCGTTCACCACAGGTACACCCATGTGAGTGACTATCAACCTGATGCTAATTGACACATGAAAATTACCTCAAGCAACTCGAGTCCATATTATTCCTTGTCATGATCAAGGAAGGACTATGCCATGGCCCATTTACCACAATTACACCTTTGTGATAAATGTATCCTATCTCCATTGGTTTGCAACCCAAAATAGGAGAAGGTCTGCCCGATGCTTACTCGGGCCATTCACTTGTGTTTATACACATCATGTAGTTGATATCCACAAGACTTGAGCTAGCTCATCCTAAAAGGGGTGGTTAGTCCCTTGGGGACAATCAAGCTAAGTCATCTTGGACCATACTTAACATATCGAGGTTCCCTCATGAAACCAATGTCTCAGCTCACTCATGAACTATGTCCATACTAGACATCTCGTGGTTCCCTCGTGGAACACATGTCTAAGACATATCGAGGTTCCCTCATGGAACCAACACTCCCTCTTAATTAGGAAGGTATCTTTCCACAATGTCTTCATCTAGTAGTCCATTGACTACTCTGTGATCAACTAGTAGCACACAACTACTACCATACCATCGATAACTCAAATAATTTGTCACAGTATCTGCGATCAAACAGTAGCACATAGATACTTCCAAGCGATTTGGTAATCTCCATGGCAATCATCTAGTAGCACACAACTACTACAATCCCATACAATAGAACACGACTGTGTTGATCCACAATATTACACAACTACTGTCCAGTGGTACACAACTATTGCTATTAGCACACAACTATTGTTTAGTGACACACACTCACTGTCGGTGGTACACAACCACTGTAGTAGCACACAACTACTTTCTAAAGACACACATTCTCCGCCAGTGGTACACAACCACCGTTGTAGCATATAACTATTGTTCATAGACAAACAATCTCTCTTAGTGGTACACAACCACCGTAGTAGCATACAACTACTGTCCAAAGACACATAGTCTCATGACTACACATGTGTCCTGTAGTTGTCACACACTCAATGGAGTGTCACATGATTACAAGGACCATTATTCCTGATTAGGTTGCCATCTATACCACAGGTAGGGCCGACTTTTACAAGTACACATATTCTTTTCTATAATATTCTTTTTTGAATATACACATTATGAAGATCGACCATAGTTACAATTTCAACACTCCCTCTTAACTAGGGAGGTATTCATAACAACCAACTAATTGTATTCAAGTTGACCAATTTTATCTAATGGAAAGTTACATCAAATATATCATGACATATCATCAACTACGTCATATCTCAACCATAATTCATCTGGCATGGTGCACATCAAGTCATATCATCCATTGTATCATCTCTAAGTTATATTAACATGATGAAAATGCAACATATAATCTATGCCCATGCTCCATAGATATAGAGGATACCTCGGTTTGAAGGGCACTTAAAGTTAAGGTTTCCAGATTGTATACATCTTGGTCTTTGTTTCCCTTTTTGATAAATTATGTGCACAAATAGATTGATGAAACACCACACAAAACACATTGATGTGTTCTATATGTTAATATGAACATTGTTAGTAACATTTCTCGTCCGAAGCACAAGAGCGATCAGGTCTGTAAGTGGTGCGATGAGCACCGAGCGCAGCTCATAGGAGAAATCCATTTCGGGCTTAAATCAAGCGAGCGAGCAGTCTGATCTCAATGGTCAGGATTCATCTAGAGGAGCAGATCAACGGTTGATGGGAAATCACGGTTAGCGGAGTTGCGTCAAAATTAGCGCAAATACATCGTGCCCATATTGTATGCGGGGAAGAATCTCAGTCGTCCATCCAAAGGGCGCGTGGCGTGTGATATGGTCACGTCGGCTTTTCGGCAGCCACGAGTTCAAAGGGTGAAAGTTCCATATCATTTTGCAGCTCGAAACCCTGAACCCCGAAAGCGCTTAAGGCGCCCAAAGTTGGGCCCGCAGTATTACGGAGCAATCTCGACCGTCCATCCACAGGAGACACTTGGTGCGCGATTAGGATCCTCGCCGTTTTGCCCATTGTGACTTGAAGGCACAAGGTGAAACATCGTCGTATTCTCGATGCGTGAGGTGTCGGGAGTGTCCAGGACCCGGGCCCATAGCATCGTCAGGAGAGTTCAGAGCCGTCAGATCTAGAGGGATGCGTGGCGCCAGATTAATCCGTCTCGGCGTTTCGCTCATCACGATTTCAAGAAACAGGGATCAACCCCTTCCTATTCACGAACGTCGAAAGTGCCTTTGAGAGTAAACACAGGGACGCAGCCCATGGACACTGGGGAAAGAAAAGAGCTGCACAAAAGGGGTCAAAGGCACCGGGTTTCAGTCACAGAGAGGCCCGTCACGACTGCCAGTTGCTACCGGACCCAACCTCGATCCTGGTCTTTGCTTGGAGTAAATGAAGGCAAGAAGGGGTGGTTGAAACCTCTCCTCGTTCATTAAGTGTGAGGTATGGAGGGTCTGGAAAGCGGTCTGCTTGAGAGGATCCCGTGTACCCATTTTTCTAGAGAAGTCACGCTGAGTTCTCGAGTAGCCGGAGGAGGTCTACACACGCTAGCTCAGTTTTTAATGGCTCAACTACTCCCCTTACAGGAGCCATGCGCAGTTAAGGTGGCATCTGATGAAGAGTATCCGTTTGAATTCAGCTGAAGGGACACCAAGCCTTGGATGACTGAGGGAACCTCTGTTAGGCGATTTCCTCTGAGTATATAAACTCAGTCTTTGCATTTTGTAATCTATCGATGGTAGAGCGAAGCTCCCGATTGTAAAGTTTTAGCACACACTCTAGTTCTCTGGATATGTATCGGTATGTAAGATTTCTTGCTTAATGACAGACAATCTTCTCACCCCATCTAGTTTTCATCTCAGATTGAGAGAGTTCGTGATCGACATATTCGCACAAATTATTGCAATTATGTTATGATAAAGGATTTATTGTGGCGTCATTGTATTCTCTGGTTTTCTGCGTTTGAATGTAAGAAGATCTTTCATTTAGATGCCTTCTTCTACAGTTTGTTAGAAACATGATGTTTACGACATACCTTTGCATCTCTATGATACAAGTCTTCCTCCTACTCACCCTTACTACAACTTACTGTCTGAAGTTTATCTAAGACCTTACCTGCCTATGCATGCCTGGCCTAGTTTTAGAGTTAGAACCACATCGTTTTGAGTTAACTTCCATTCGATCACCCCATTAAATAAATCGTGACATAAACTGATGGGCGTCGGGCTCTGCTCCTGCTACAATCCAGGGGTGACTTCCGTCGCCAACATTTCTGGCGCCGTTGCCGGGGACGAAGTTGAAGATATTCCCCGGGATTGAGTGACATTGAGCCTCTGATTCTGAAGGTGCATCAGGTATCAGAGCCTTTGAAGATTGCTACTATGCACTTGGTGACTCCATTGTGATGACTCCACTGTGGCAAACCTGCTGTATTAATTGTGGCTTTCAGAGGTAGACACACGCGGTCTCATCCACAACTGCCTCTAGCTACACCTGAAACTAATCCAGAGGTGGTTCTCAGAAAAGGAAAGGCCCCTGAAGAAGAAGCTTCCACCGCCGAATCAGGTAATCCGCCATCTCCTTTTGTTGGAACTCCATTTTCTCCTCCCCAGTTTCTTAATAGACCTCCTTCAGAGGTTTCCCGTTTCCTGAATTTCGAGAGTGTTCCTGCTGAGTTTTCCCCTCCTGGTCTGGGATTGAAGGGAGAAATCCTTGTCACTCCCATCTCCTCTGAAGCTTTACCTTGGTGTAGACCCAGGACTACAGAAGATTTCCCCACTCCTATCTTTACCACTTCTCCTCTTGTTATTGTTACCACTCCTACACAAAGAGGAGCATCTACTGACTTGAGCCCATTATCTTTCTCCTTAAATCCCCTTTCGTTTCCCATTCCACTTCGAGACTCATTCCCAATAACCCCTGCGGGAACTCCTTCTCCTCCAAGTTCTCTTCTACCTAGTATTCCTATGGTTGGTGCTAATCCCCCTCTAAATAGAATGGATGCCATAGTCGCTGCCAGATATGCCCCCTTAATCCTACCCCATCCTATGAATCCTCTCCCTGCTGGAGATTACTTAAAATACATGCCCAAGTTCACTGGGGAAGGGGATGTAACTGCTGAAGAGCATCTGGATGCTTTCTACAGTTATGCAGACAACCTGAACATTGAAAATGAAGATGTCTGGATGAGATTCTTCATCCAGAGCCTAGATGGCGAGGTGAGGAAATGGTTTAGAGGATTGCCCCCCGGATCTATTGCTGGGATCGAAGCCCTGGATAGTGCTTTCCTGAGGCAGTGGGGTGATAGGAAGGATTTCATGTATTACATGACAGAGTTTGGGTCTTTGAAAAATATGGATGGAGAGTCTGTCTCCGACTTCTCCAAAACATTCAATAAGATGTATAACAAAATCCCTGCCAAAATAAATCCTTCAGAAGCCTCAGCCAAGATTTCTTATGCTAGTGCGTTTGGCCCCGATTTCTGTCTATTACTGAGAGAAAGAAGATCCACCTCCTTAGCTCAAATGCAAGATGCGGCCATAGAAGTAGAATCCAATGTATTAGCAGCTGATAGACTGAGAAGCAAGGCCGACGCAGACAGAAGAAAGAGAAGGTTGAAAGCCTCAACTTCGGGCCCATCGGTGCCCCACCCTCAAGTGGATGAGATGACTAGGATGGTGAAGTCTCTGTCTGCAGAAATGGAGAGAATGAAGGTGGAAGGGAAGCAAGCATATAAGGGCCCTCAGAACGCCGAAAACAAAGGAGGTTTCAGGAGGCGACACAATATTACTTCCCCGACTGTGCAAACAGAGAGGGGAAGAGACAAAGAAGACCAGAAGATTCAAGCCCCTTTCCAAAAAAATTTTGTGGCCGAAGGGGAAGAAGGGGAAACAGATGAGCTTGATCCCCAAATCCATTGCTTCGGAGACACTCCTCCTTTTCCTCATCTTACTCAATCAGCATACGAGGAGTCTCTCATGGACAGTCAGCTAAATGAACTTAGTAAGGGAGACAAGACTAGTGGCACCCAAGGCAGATATGATCTGAGGTCTAAGAAAAAGACAATAGCACCAGATGTCCCTGAGCAGTCCACTAGAATAGAGAAGCCTGCTAATGAAGTAGCAGACATTCATAGAGGTAAGAAGCCTCGACCCCTTTCTCCCATAGTTCAGAGTCATGTTCCCAAAATAAGAGAAATCCAGAAGCTTACACCTTCTTTTAATTTCGAGCATGAAATTCAGAAAATCAGAATCCCTGTGCCCCTAACCGAGTTTATTAAACATTAAGGGTTCAAGAAACGCTTCTCTGAGCTTTTACAGTTTGAGATCTCATGCCTTCCCACGTACTCCATTAATTCGCAAGATGAAAAGCCTGCAGTTATTCTAGGTCCTATGGTAGAAGATAGGAATGACTCATCCCCTCCCTTCTACACTTCCTTGAACATACATGACAAGGTACTGCATAACTGCTTGATGGATTCAGGGGCTTCTCACAACCTCATGCCCAAAACTGTCATGGAAGAATTAGGGATAGAAGTCACCCGAGCCTATCATGACCTCTATTCCTTCGACTCTAGGAAAGTTCAATGTCTTGGAGTCATCAAAGACCTAGTCGTAACCTTATTTCAGTTGCCCATGAAAAGTGTGGTCATGGATATTGTAGTGGTTGATGTCCCCCCCAAGTTCGGTATGTTGTTGTCAAGGTCTTGGATTAAAATACTGGGGGGAACTTTGCAAATGGACCTCACATATGCCACTATCCCATTGTTTGGAGGAGAACATAGGAGGCTATACAGGGAAGCCCAATTGGCCTATATAATCAGTGACGAAGCTAATCCTACCAACCATACTATTTTTGCCTTAGACACTGATTTAGGTTCCAGTCTACTGCAACTCACTCATGCTCCCGAGCCTCCTCTTAAGCTCAGAAAGCATCCCGCCACTCCTCATTAATTTCCTTCCTCCATCACCCCCGTCTGGAAAATGTTTTTTGATGGAGCCTGTTCCAGGGAAGGTGCTGGTGCTGGGGTGTTTTTTGTGTCACCTTCTCAGGAAACCATTTCCCTGTCATATAGGCTAGAATTTGAAACCACCAACAACGTGGCAGAGTGTGAAGCTCTTGTTCTAGGATTAAGAGCTGTAAGGGAAATGGGAATTAAAGAGATAGCAATATTTGGAGATGCTGAGTTGATCATCCAACAAGTCAGAAATGCCTACCGTGATGATAATCCCTGGCTCAGAAATTACAGAAATGAGGTATGGGACCTGATTAATAGTTTCTTCTTGGCCTTCAACATTTCTTTCATCCCGAGGGGGGAAAATACTTCAGCCAATTCTTTAGCTGTCTCGGCTAGTTTGCTCAAAGTTCCTCTGCCGCTGATGGTCAAATCTGATGTTGAAATAAAATATAGGCCCTCTGTACCGGACAATGTCAAGCATTGGAAGGTATTCGAAGATGATCTGGAAATCGAGAAATTTCTCCAATCTGTTGATGAATTTTTTGTGTTGCACATTGATCAGGATCCTGATACGGAAGATGACCCTCACCCTGAGGTGTTTTTAAATAAAATTGCTAACCACCAGATCATTCAGCTACCTAGCAATCACATTCTGAGGGGACTAATTCCTTTAGAAAGATTGTTCGATGGGAATGATGTGGCAGTAAAGGGTAGGGTTTTAGGTGAAGATGCTGATACAACCGAGTGCAACATTGGCACACCGGAGGAGCCTAAGTTTGTCAAGTTGTCAAGGAGTTTGACCAGAGAACAAAGGGACGAATATACTGAGTTGCTGAGGGAATTTACAGAAGTGTTTGCTTGGACCTACGAAGACCTCAAGACGTATGACACATCCGTCATTGAACACAAAATCCTACTGAAGGAAGGGGCTAAGCCATTCAGGCAGAAGCTAAGGCAGATAAATCCCATGTTGCTGCCTGTCATGGAGAAAGAAGTGAAGAAGTTGTTAGAGGCCCAGATCATCGTCCCCTTGAGATATTCCGAATGGGTGGCCAATTTGGTTCCGGTAAGGAAGAAAAGTGGAGAAATTAGGCTTTGTGTCAATTTCAGGAACCTGAACAGAAGCTCAAAGAAAGACAATTATCCCCTGCCCAACATGGAACACATATTGCAGAGGGTAACCGATGCATCTAGGATTTCCATGATCGACGGTTTTTCTGGTTATAATCAGATATCGACCATGCCTGAAGACAGATAAAAAACAACCTTCACCACTCTTTGGGGCACATTCATGTATGCCAAAATGCCATTTGGACTGATGAATGAAGGAGAGACATTTCAGTGAGCCATGGACATAGCCTTCATCGGGGAGAAATATAGGTTTGTGGCGATCTATCTGGATGACATAACAGTCTTCTCCAGGTCAAATAAAAAGCACTACTGTCACCTGAGGAAAGTTTTCTTGAAGTGCCGAGGTTTGGCTTTTCCCTAAATCCCAAAAAATATTTGTTTGCTATGAAGGAGGGGAAGCTATTAGGCCATATAGTATCAGCAGAAGGAGTGAGGATTGATCCTAGAAGAGTGGAGGCAATTCGGACCCTGTCGCTTCCCAGGTCTAAGAAGGAAGTTCAGGCCTTTTTGGGGAAGATTAATTTTCTGAGGATATTCGTCTTGAATTTTGCTGAGCTGGTGAAACACATCACAACTATGCTCAAGAAGGGAAATGAAGTGAAATTGACTGCTGAACCCAGAGAATCCTTTGTCCAAATAAAAGGGCATTGACTGAGGCACCTGTGCTGATCAGTCCTGACTATTCCAAAGATTTCCTAATCTTCTCTTTCACTTCTTTTGATACAGTAGCAGCGGTCCTGTTGCAGAAAAATGAGGAAGGGCAAGAGCAACCCATCGCCTTCTTCAACAAGGCATTAAGAGATGCAGAGGTCAGGTATGAAATCATGGAGAAACAGGCCTATGCCATAGTGAAATCTCTCAAAGATTTCAGAGTCTATGTCTTGCATTCAAAGGTGACCACATACGTTCCTTCAGCCTATTTGAAGGACATCCTTGTACAACCCGACATTGATGGGAAAAGGAGTAAATGGATAGCCAAGATCCTGGAATTTGACTTGGAAATAAGGCCTACCAAATTGATCAAAGGTCAAGGCTTAGCCAAGCTGCTGGCTGAAGCCAATTGCCAAGCTTTGGGGGTAAGTTTCATGAATGAATGCTCAGGAATTCAGCGGGGTCAGTTGTCTGAAATAGACCCTCAAAGAGAGCCCCCATTAGCTCGATGTCCTTGGTATAAGGATGTCATATATTTCCTGCAGAAGTTGTGACCCCCAGATGGCCTGCAAAGAAACAAAGCAAGAGCTCTGAAGCTCAAGGCAGTCAGGTACTGCCTTATTGATCAAATTTTATACTGGAAAGACCCCCTGGGAGTGATTTTAAAATGCATAGATCCACAAGAGGCCGACATGATCATGGTCGAATTTCACAGCGGCCTGTGTGGAGGGCACCATTCCTGGAAAACCACAGCCCACAAAATTCTTAGAGCTAGGTACTACTGGCCCACCTTGTTCGTTGATGTCCATAGAGGGGTTAGAGCCTGTATCACATGCCAAAGATTTTCAGGAAAGCAACAACTCAAGTCCCCGCCTTTAAAGCCTGTAGTTGTTTCGGGACCTTTCCAGCAATGGGGCCTAGATTTTATTGGAGAAATCCACCCTGCTTCCAGCGGGCAGCACAGATGGATCCTGACTGCCACATACTTCTTTACTAAGTGGATTGAAGCTATCCCCACCAGGAGTGCTTCCCACAAGGCAATCATTGGATTCCTGGAAGACCTCATCGTAAGGTTCGGTTGCCCAAGGAAGATTGTTACTGATAACACAACCTCTTTTAAGGCTGAGCCGTTAGTCAAGTTTTGTGAACAATTTGGGATCAAATTGATTCACTCCACCCCATACTATCCCCAGGGCAATGGTTTAGCAGAGTCCTCCAACAAAAGCCTAATAAGAATCATCAAAAGATTACTGGAGGACAACAAAAGGGCTTGGAATTTGAAACTGAAATTCACTTTATGGGTCGATCGGGTGACCACAAAGAGATCCATAGGCATCTCCCCTTTCCAGTTAGTTTACAGAGCATAAGCTGTCTTCCCTTCTCAGCTGGCCATTCCCGTAGCGAAAATTCTTCCAAGATTATCAAGAAGAACCCAATGATATGATTCGAAGAATTCATCAGCTGATAGAAGTCCAGCAGGACAGAGAGTAGGTAAAGATTAGAATTCAGGACCATCAGCAGAGGACCAAGTAGGTTTTTGATAAGAAAGCCAAGAAGGAGGAGTTCCAGATAGGAGACCTGGTACTGAAATGGGATGCTCCTAAGCAAGACAAGGGAAAAAACGACAAATTTGAAGCCCTATGGATCGGGCCCTTCAAAATCTCTGAAGTTTTCTCAAATAACACATACATGTTGCAGGATTTTGAGGGTGAAGAAGTTTTCAACAGCCCAGTAAATGGGCATTTTCTTAAAAAATGTTTTGTCTGAGCCTTCTGTGGCTCCTGTGTTTTGTAAATATTGTCCTTTTTAGTTCTTTGTTTTTATCGTTTCGGCTTAGTAAACGACTCCATAGCCCAATAGCAAGGCACTGAAACTGCAAAATGCGTCCTTAGAGCATCACAGGGACGACTCTATCCCCCGTGGAGCCTAATGTTAGTAACATTTCTCGTCTGAAGCACAAGAGCGATCATGTTTGCAAGTGGCGCGATGAGCGCCGAGCGCAGCTCATAGGAGAAATCCATTTCGGGCTTAAATCAAGCGAGCGAGCAGTCTGATCTCAATGGTCAGGATTCATCCAGAGTAGCAGATCAATGGTTGGCGAGAAATCATGGTTAGCGGAGTTGCGCCGAAATTAGCGCAAATACATCATGCTCATATTGTATGTGGGGAAGAATCTCAGTTGTCCATCTAGAGGGCGTGTGGCGTGTGATCTGGTCACGTCGGCTTTTCGACAGTCGCGAGTTCGAAGGGAAAAAGTTCCATATCATTCCGCATCTCGAAACCCCGAACCCCGAAAGCACCGAAGGCGCCCAAAGTTGGGCCCACAGTATTACGGAGAAATCTTGGCCGTCCATCCATAGGAGACAACTGGCGCGCGATTAGGGTCCTTGCCGTTTCGCCCATCGCGACTTCGAGGCGCAAGGTGCAGCATCGTCGTATTCCCAATGCGCGAGGTGACGAGAGTGTCCAGGACCCGGGCCCATAGCATCGTCAGGAGAGTTCAGAGCCGTCATATCAAGAGGGACGCGTGGCGCCAGATTAAGCCATCTCGACGTTTCGCTCATCGCGATTTCAAGAAACATGGATCAACGCCTTCCTATTCATGAACGCCGAAAGCGTCTTTGAGAGTAAACACAGGGACACAGCTCGTGGACACTGGGGAAAGAAAAGAGCTACGCAAAAAGGGTCAAAGGCACCGGGTTTTAGTCACAGAGAGGCCCGTCACGACCGCCAGTTGCTATCGGACCCAACCTCGATCCTAGTCTTTGCTTGGAGTAAATGAAGGCAAGAAGGGGTGGTTGAAACCTCTCCTCATTCATTAAGTGTGAGGTATGGAGGGTCTGGCAAGCGGTCTGCTCGAGAGGATCCTGTGTACCCATTTTTCCAGAGAAGTCATGCTGAGTTCTCGACTAGCCGGAGGAGGTCTGCACACGCTAGCTCAGTTTTTAATGGCTCAACTACTCCCCTTACATGAGCCATGCACAGTTAAGGTGGCGTCTGATGAAGAGTATCCGTCTGAATTCAGCTAAAGGGACACCAAGCCTTGGATGATTGAGGGCACCTTTGTTAGGCGATTTCCTCTGAGTATATAAACTCAGTCTTTGCATTTTGTAATCTATCAATGGTAGAGCGAAGCTCCCGATTGTGAAGTTTTAGCACACACTCTAGTTCTCTGGTTATGTATCGGTATGTAAGATTTCTTGCTTAATGACAGACAGTCTTCTCACCCCATCTAGTTTTCATCTCATATTGAGAGAGTTCGTGATCGACGGATTTGCACAAATTATTGCAATTATGTTATGATAAAGGATTTATTGTGGCGTCATTGTATTCTCTGGTTTTCTGCGTTTGAATGTAAGAATATCTTGCGTTTAGATGCCTTCTTCTACAGTTTGTTAGAAACTTGATGTTTACGATAGACCTTTACATCTCTCTGATACAAGTCTTCCTCCTACTCACCCTTACTACAACTTACTGTCTGAAGTTTATCTAAGACCTTACCTGCCTATGCATGCTTGGCCTAGTTTTGGAGTTAGAACCACATCGTTTTGAGTTAACTTCCATTCAATCACCCCATTAAATAAATCGTGACATAAACTGATGGGCGTCGGGCTCTGCTCCTGTTACAATCCAGGGGTGACTTCCGTCGCCAACAAACATATAGTTACAAATATGGTCATAAATACATTACAGAGGTTTACCAACTCCTGTAACCGTAAACACAACAATTAACTACAGATGGAGGGGAGAAAAAAGCTTCCGAGACAAAAGGCCTCTAGGAGATGTGAGACCTCCTCGGAGGATCCACTTGTTTCAATAGGTTTTTATATAGTGAAAGAGGAGGCAACCAGTCAGGAGGGATGGGGTATGGATTTTTCATCAGTCATAGAGGGAGTAGCCAGTGAGGCAGACTAGACAATAGGGCTTGCATCTTGTGTGATATCTTGAAGATATGTCTTGTTTACAATAGAAATTTGGACTCCACTAATAAAACATATGTCTGTAATCATCAAAACATTTGAAGTCAAGTGTGATATAGGTTTTAATCTCTCCCTGCATACCCGAATTCTCTCTCTAACTTAACTACAATCTGTCGGTTAATGGTTCTATGACTGTGCCATTTGTAATTTTAGTCATTGTTTAATTTTTTTGGTAGTTGGAAAAATCACATAACACATTGTAACGATTGTTCAAATAGGTCTTGGATCCATTAATGGACCGAATCATAATGAAATGTGCAACATAGTCTACTTACTGAGGATTAGAGTTTATCACTCAATTAACATAATATTTGGCACTAATGAATTTGATTTAACAACTAGCAGATCTCATTAATAGATTGTAGATTTGGAAGACTATTGATATATACCATAATGTGTTCTCGGTCATGAGTATAATGTGGAACAAGTTTGGTTAACATGTTTTGATCAGATAAGAAGGTTGTTTAATATGCCAACTACATCGGATGGGAGAATTTATTAATACACCAAGTAACACTTGCTTATCCTATCCTCTAACTCTGAGTCATTACAGATATTGGAATGGACAGTCTACTGAGCAACTACCATAAATTGAATAGTAAGGATGTAAATTGATTGAAATCAAATAAGAACCAACCACGAAATTTAAGCACAATCAACGGACAATAACTGGGTAGTTAACATTATAACCAAAGATGCACTTCAACATTTAATTAAAGGATATGCTACAATCCAAATTTCTTTGATGATACCATGCTCTAAGAATCTGTAACCCAGTACATGAAGAATTTACACTTAAAGTTCAAGCCTACGTGAGGTTATTTCTCTCATTTTCCTAGGCCCTCCCATGAGGGAGTCAAGTCTAGTCCTGCTCTGATACCATGCTAATTTTTCATATGAGATGATATTGTATATAAATATCTTATTACAATGATGAGTGTTCCATATATAGATAACATATGGTGACAATCCATGAAAGGATGCATCCCTTGGATAATAAATAACTACTTATTTATTATGTATATTTATACTTTGTATTATAAATATCATTTCATATATATATATATATATATATATATATATCTGGAAGAATGTCTTCCTAATGTTGTCCAAACATCAACATGAACAATAGATTATCAAGCAATAATAATGGACTACTTTGGAACACATAGCAATGGCGATGTTAGATGTCAAAATTATAAGTCTTTCTATGTATTAGATTCAACTATGTATGTCGACGCGATGCCTATTAAAAACAAGCAAAGAAACTAGTTGCATTCATTTGTCAGATACATAATCTAATCTTGCAGACCACTGGATAAAAGCAAGCTACTACATGAATACTTTCAGTGTCTCCAATAAATATTGTCGGGGCACTGCCCAATTGTAGAAGGCAAGATGTTATAAATTCTCCTCCCATGTCTTGAAAATAAACCAAGTGCTTACTGTTCTAGAGGCATAGCTATGCGGAGAGCGGAAATATGACCATAAAAAAACCTTCCATCCAACCTCAAAAGTTCGCAAGAAAAAATGCTTTTGACTAGCAAATCATCCAAAGTTAAATAGATAAGAGAGATAAGATTTCCCCAAGGCCAAGAGCAGGATGCCAATCTACCAATTTTTTTTTTGCACATATATGGTTTTCCTTTTGAATAGTAATAACGAAAATAAAAACCCATTGAGTAGTCCACAAAGAAGCAACACATTTTCCTCGCACGGCTTCTACATGCCTGCCCTTTCCTCCTAAATTGGAGCAAATCATTTTACTATAAATTCATGACCTATCTTGCAAATTACTTCCCTCGTCACAATCATCTATGCAAAACTATTTGAAATACCAAGATGTAGAAGTGCAACCATGCAGTAGGATGATGCGTGTCGGTTCTCTGCACAAGGCTACAAAACATACAGTCTTAAATAGACCAAGTATAGCCATGTGAACTGCAGAGGCATCCAAGCATGACAATTCTAGACCATAAGCAATATGAAATCTTGGTGCAAGCATTGAAAGCATGGATTCTCTACACGAGGATTGAAAATAGACTAAGCGATCGCTTTGCAAATTGCATTCCTACGAAGAGCATCGCAATATTTCATCAACAAAAACATTTGCACAACTTGAAACAAATGTTAGGTATACAAACATTACAACACAAAATTTTTGAAACATAAATAACTCAAAGAGCTTATATTGCTTCAAGACCAAGTCCATTTACTTTGCACCAGTCTTATATCACTGCCCTTTCCTTCTAAATCCGAGAAAAATCAATGCCCCAAAAGTGACTCGACCTTCCTCCAAATTACTTAGCTTGTCACAACAAAGTGTGGAACTATTGCAAATGCGGATCTGCAGAAGCATAACATCTCACAAGCATCAATGCCATGGATCTTGCACACAACGGTTGAAAAATATAGCAAGTATTTCCTATGCCCTCCATGTAACTACACCCAATGCCAATGCACATAACCAATACCTATGCAGACTTCGAAGATATGGCCATAGCAAAAGCTTTCTCCCAACCACAGAGGTGCAGAAATGCATGATGACAACTGACATAAATTCTCCTTACAAGCAGTGAAAATACAAAAGTGTTGCCTCTGCTAGCCATATGCCTCTACATAGTACACAACTTAGCAATACATAACTGAACAGACCGCAGACATATTCCCATCGAAAAAACCTTCCCGCAACCTGAGAAATCACATGCCTCACCATAATCCTTACTGCATAACTATTGCAAGTGCCAACATGTGAAAGCACTGCATTGTAGGGATCCCTGACAATCAATATCAATTTTACACATAGGAATTGAAAATAGAACAAATATTCATTGTGCCAGGAAAAAACATGCACAAAGCACATAACATACATCTATGTAGAGTGCACGAAAATCGTCAAATAAAAAGCCTCAGCACATAAGCAACAACACATTGCTTAGTGCAATATTGACCATCTATTATAAAAAAACGTATTTTTAGATTGGATGATTTTTTTCATATACTCTTGCACTCTTTGTTTGATGCATTCCCCCTCTCCCTTGCATTTTCGTTCCTCTTCCATTGAATTGGGAAATTAATCAAAACTTGTGGTTGCAGTGGCAATATGCCTCTGCATAGAGTGGATGTGCGGAAAACATAACTGCACTGAGTGCCTACATATATTCATAACAAAATATTTCGGACATCATGGGAAAAATCCATGGGCCAGAACTATTGCACGTGCCAATGTGTGAAAGCAATGCAATACAAGGATGCCAGAGAATTGGTAGCAATGCTCCACACAAAAATTGAAAACAAACCAAATGTTCACTGTTCCAGGAAAAAAAACCTATACAAATCATGAAATATACAACTATGCGGGATGCAGACAAATCGTCAAATCAAAAGTCTCCGCACATAAGTAGTAGCGCATTGCACATCCAAATATTGACCATCTGCTACAGAGAAATCGTGAATTTTTTCATATACTCTTGCAAAATCTTTGTTTGATTCCACCTCTCCCTTCTGTTTCCATTACTATTCCATTGAATTGTAGAGTGGATCAATACATCATTTCTTTCTTTTCCTAGACAACAAAGATATATACACATTGCAATGATATCAATATGAACTAGGACCCTATTTCTTGCAACAATTGCATCAGATTCCTGACATTAAGACACATATTTAAAAAAATGAAGCTATTTGCATCTTTGAGTGTAAATGAAAATGCGAAAGGCATAACTGCATCAAGTGCTCACATATTTTCATGGCAAAGGCCTTTGGACAAGATGGGAAAAATCCATCATCCAAAACTATTGCAAGCGCCACGTGCGAAAGCACCGCAATGCAGGGATGTCAAAGAATTGGTATTAATTATCTGCACAATAATTGCAAGCAAACAGATTGTTCAATGTGCTAGGAAAAAACCTGTACAAAGCATGGAAGATACAACTACATGGGATGTTGACAAATCGTCAAAGAAAATGTCTCCGCACATAAGCAACAATGCATTGCACGTCGCAATATCTTTCAAAAAATTGAACTATCTACATCTTCAAATGTAAATGAAATTCAAAGAGAACTATCAACACATGCATTTTTGCATATGATGAACTGCAAGAGGGTTAAATAAAACACCAGAGCAAACTCCAATAAAACACAACACCTGCATTATGCATGAAGAATATACTATCAAACAACAAGCACACAAATTAATTGCATCTGTCCAAGAAACATAAGTGAATATCCATATCTGCAGATGCAAAATAAGAATTAGTATCAATTATCCACACATGAATTGAAAACAAACTGAATGTTCACTGTGCTAGGAAAAAACTTGTACAAAGCATGAAAGATACAACTATGCGGGATGTAGACAAATAGTCAAAACAAATGTCTCTACACATAAGTAGCAACACATCACACATCATAATATCTTTCGAAAATGCAACTATCTACATCTTCAAGTGTAAATGAAATTCAAAGAGAACGATTAACACATATATTTTTGGATATGATGAACCACAACAGGGTTAAATAAAACACCAGAGCAAGCTCCAATAAAACACAACACCTGCACTATGCATGAAGCATATACTATTAAACAACAAGCACACAAACTAATTGCATTGTCCATGAAACATAATAATAATCAATTTCTAACCTTCCTTGGCATATAACATGCAATGACAATATTTCTTACCCTCTAACATAGATTTGCAGAATCCCAACACCACAACCCTGAAACTTGCAACCCACAACACTTGAAAATTGACAACAACTTTGTCTTTCTAAATGCGTTTTTTTCCTGTTAACCTTTAATTGTTTTCAGCGTGCACACTTTCTATAATAACCCATGACCTGCTTAAATTTCCTCTGCAAAAAACAAAACAATAATCAACTCCCATTTCTATCTCACACATAAAACACACCACAATAAAACATATTCCACCCCACCATTCCAGCTAGTAACAGACCATAAGTCATTGCACTATGCACGAGGGTTTTTTCCTATACACCATTGACTTTTTTTGTCCTACATAGTTTCTACAAGAACCACTAACTATCTTAACTTGCATATGATAAAGCAAAATAATAAACAACTCCCAATTCTCTTTCACATATACAACACACCCAAAAAACATTACAACCCACCATTCAAGCCAGCAACAGAACACATGCAGCTGCACTATGCATGAGAGGAACTACATGCACTTGTCTAAAAACACATAAATTGATATGCAACCGAACTAGTTTAGAGAAATAGAGTAGATGCACAAGATTTTTTACCCTCTGGCATAGATTTGTAGAAGCCCAAATTCATGTCTTGCAATTCGCCAGTTGCAATACTTGCAACTTTCAAAGAACCTCCTCTTTCTGGCTTGTAGCACACTATATCATGATCAAATGCAAAGAACTCAACAATTACTCAGAACAAAAGAACTCAATTAAAAATCCTTGCAATCCATAAAATTCCCCACACAAAATCATGTCATACAATACATAGAAATCACTTCAAAATTTATGCATTGTACTAAATTTAAAGAGGACTCCAAAGAGAATAATCTGTATATATTTATTAAAATATGTCTATATATTGTATAATAATAAATACATTTGCATATTGTCTGGCCCACAACTTTCAATGTCCCCATTCAATAACTGACACAGTGGCAAGCTTCGGAAACATAGATCATCTCGAAAATTCGACACTCGTACATGCACCCCTTCCAAGCATGCACTACAACTACATAATTAAATTACTTATTAAATTTTTGTCATCGACCTGACAATAAGATCTTGTTTTGAAGGACTAATCAGAAGACAAGAAATAAAATTGAATTGCTCACAACAAAGTTAAACTATGGAAAAAAAATGACAAATTTTTGGTCAATGCAAAAACAAAATCGTGGTCAACACAAAACCGATTTCTATAGTCGCAGGCCTTCGACAGGGACTAATAACAACTTAAAAAAAGTGGATTGGGAAAGGTTATCACGTTTTTTATTTATTTTAATATCAAAATATGATGTAGATGCAACATCAAATAAAAATCTTGCAATAGATCTTGTTGACAAATGGAGCTGACCTATATCCCAAAAGAGCACTCATTTTGAAGATATGAGAAATTTTGAAAAAGAGAGAACTCCTTATAGAATGCCACGAAACAAAAAAACATGATACAATATTGTTGGCTTGGATTCAAGAGATGATGACCTTGACTTGGATCAACTTCCTCATGAACCAAATCTTGCTCAAACAAGTAATAGACATCGTATTGTTTGGCCTCAAGCAATTGCGATGGATTGTTTTGGTTTGTTCTCAATTGAATATTAACACAAATGAAATTAGATCTCATGAAAAACAACTGAATAAATATGAGAGGCGGATGAAGATGAATAAGAAGTTGCAGTAATTGAAAACTCCCAAGAAAATAAGTATTATTGTAAATTTCACTCAACCACTTTTAATGATCTCAACTTTGGAAATCCTTGTACACAGAGTATTCGTCCAAATGAGGGTCGACCTCTACAAGTTTACATATATAATGAGCAAGTAGAGGAATTCCTATGCCATCTAGAATTTTCATTTATAGATGATGGTAAATAGTTGATACTATATGAACACATATGCAAGTCAATGAGGAAATAAAGGATCAAGTAGCAGGATTGAATAATCATCAAGATGTTAGTTAGTTTTCACTTGAAGCCTATATTTTAATGAAGCACCACTTTCCACAAACCATTCAATAGGTGTATGGAGATACATAATGGGTTCAATCCATGTACATTTTGGAAACACAATTATCTGAACTTTTAGGAGACTACCTGCAAGAGATAAAGAAGGAAGAAATACTATTTGTATTCTAAAACCATGGAATATAACATGAACAATTGATACAACAACAACATGCAAGTTTGATCTATGGAATTGCAAAGATATGATTAAAACATATTATTAAAGTTGAGGTAGCATTGTGATAATCAATTCTAATCAAAGGTGGAGGGCATGTCTAAAGATTTGACACAAATAAAAGAGTTTGCTCAACTTAATTTATCATCGAAGATGGTCAAATGTGTTGAGTTGTTCAATGAGTTTTATCCTATAGAAACCAAACAATGTAAACTTAATTGGATGTATTTTTTGGGAACTTGTGATATTAATGGAAAATTTGAGGTGAAAACAATAGATATTATAGTGACAACTTACCAAGCTACTATATTATTGTTGTTCAATGACTACAAAAAGTTGGACTATGAAGAAGGTCGGCTTGTCTACTGGAAAAAAACACATTGGAAACTATGTGACAAACCCTAAAAGCATCAATAATATCATGATAAATTGTCAACACAAAAGCATCATTACTTTGAGGAGTATTATAAACTCATTTCCTTCATTTTTGAAGTTAAGATTATGTCTGGATGAATTTGAGTTGAAGGCAAGGTTGGAAAAATCATGGTTGTATACGATTGAAGGGAAATCGGTGCAAATATTCAGAGACAAATATTTTAGGAAGGACGTTTGGTAGCTCCCTTATGATGTTCTTAGATTCATCCTATGCACCAACAAACTATCATTGGTATTTCTATTTGAGGATGACGGAAAACCTTCTTGTCTCTTTTCGCTAACTTTAGCAGACTTGATAATTTTTATTCTATAACTTTTTAGCTATATAATATATTGAAGGTCTCTATAATGAGAAAATCTTGCAACTATCATATGATAATGGCCTACTCCAAAATGCAATTGAGAAGAATAAATTGGAGTAAAATTTTGTTGTTGAAAATTATTTTCAAGTGGATCCAGATATTGGTCATGGTTCAACTAGAGCAAGGGCCATAACAAATCTCCTTGAAGATATTGTTTACAAGCCATGTATTAATCATATTAGGACAAAAACACATCTTGGATATGTTGTGGATGGTGGCACTAAGATGACATATCATGTACTGATATTTTTTATTGATGCCACTCAACATAGAACACTTAATTTGAGTTTGGAAATTATTGGTAGTCTACACTAGCATTCCGAAGGAGCATGTGCATGGTTGACTGAATTTTTGAAGGGAAAATACCACGAGACAATCAATTTCTGATAGAAATACAAGTGAAGAAATGTACTTTTCAACATTATAGGTGTCAACAAGTACTTTACGAAGTGCAAAAGAAACATGGAGTCAACCTATCATCACATACATGGGGACATAAAAGTATTCAATACATTGCAGTCAAATTATACATTCTTCGAGTATATTTCTAAGAGGGGATAGCTTGTGTATTACCCCCTTTATGTATAACCTAAATATACCTAAGGTATATTACATTATTACCATAATGTAATAAATATATTGTAATAATAGGCATATGACAATCATTATATGATGTAGTAATTAATATGTAATAATGATAAGTCATATCGTTTTCCAAAGACATGACTTATCATCCCTGTGTATATTTATATGGACGCCATTGTAACTCAATAACATGACAAGAAATAACAAAAATATTTATTTATTTAATTTGGTTTGCTCCATAACACCATCAAATTCTCCTTATGGAAGGAGTCACTCCACAGTCCAAACTTGTACAATACAATATCCAACATATCTCAAGATGATACTCATGTGTATTTATAATTTCTCATATGTATTCCTAGGGGTCTATGTCAACTACCCCTCATTATTATATTATTTCCTTTAACTACATAGTGGGCACATTCCATGGTCATGGCCACATTACATTCATTGTCCCCTCTAGAACTTCTCTATGTACTCTATATTATTCTCCCTAGGTACATTAAATTTCAATCCCTCCACATGTTTCATCCTTGAAACATGAGTGGAAGCCATATAATATGATATGTTAAGCAATTTAGTCAAATAGTACCAAGCACAGGGATCCATCCATCCTAGTGAAATGTGGACATGGGGTACAATTGCTTCATTGCCACCTCAATCTAGATTTTTGTTTCTCTTTTGGTTCCATGTTGTCATTGTACTACTTTGATATCTCCATGAATTTCTTTTAGTCATCCATGTGCCTTTATATTGCGTGCATTTTTTGTTCCATGTTGGTACATAATAAATTTGATGATGCTCACAACCTTACCTTGATGACAATTGTTTCTCCTAGTAGTTAGGTGGCAATATGCAACAACCTTAGCTCTTGGTTCTTTAGCTTGTGGTTTATTTGAGGAACACAACTTTCTAGATGGCATGTGCCACCTTGGGCCCTTCTCTAGTGATATAAATACCCTACAATGTGATTTTCTTTTTCTTGTCCCAAAGCTTCATAAACATTTTTTACACATTAATATTAATGGTACCGACTAAGTCTATCTAAGAATAATATGGAACATCATCCATATCCATGGCATGAAAATTTGAATGAAAATCATATTTATCAATAGTAATATTTAAATCTTTAAATATTTGAACATTCTCACTCTCAACCTATGTGCTTTGAACATACTTTCTGGGGACTTGCAATACTTTATCCAAGCTAATATTGATGAAGTTATGTTTGCAATTAGGGTTAGTATAAATAATGAACTTCTCTTGTTGAATTTTTTTTCCAAGGAAAAAATAACACCTTATATTCAAATAAGAGGATACAAAGCACATTCTTCGGGTGGTGTAGCACTAAGTTTATCATCATAATTTGTTAGTGACCTAACCTCCCTAACACCTCACATAGGTAGAATAATATATTTTTAATGTAATAAAGGCCGACATTAGTTTATAAGGCCTATTTAATAAATGGTAACAAGTCAATATAAGAAGAGCTAATAGAAGCTTCCACTAGAGGATTCTTTAGAAGATAGAATTAGTATAAATAAGAGTAGGAGGCATGAGAAGTTTTGTCTTGAGAATTATTGTAATAGAGTTCTGCTCTGTTGGAGGTTGCCTCCTCGAAGAGGCAAGTGAACATTGCTTTCTTGAATAAAGGTATCATTTTTGGTGTTGCTCTTCTCAATATTTTGTTGTTCCATTGATATCTGTTGAATATTCCTATTTTTTCATATTATATTACATTTGGTACCTTACAAGTGGTATCAAAGCACTTTCCTTGGAAGGAATTGTGGGTTATTTTTTTCAGGGTAGAGACGTGCTCCAACATCTTAAAACTACAAAGATCTGTCATTCAACGCATAAATCTGTGGTCGGGTAAGCATACACATAGGAACTACAAGTGGTTCTTAAGCACACATTGTTGGCCACCCTTGTAACCCCTGTTGGTACCCCTTCGAGTGGTAGTGCATCATACAACACATGTATATGGATTGGCCTAGATTTCCTGAATACCTCCATAGATAAATCGATCGATCACCTGACTATTATAGTGCCACCAAGAACAACACTCAGGAAGATATTCTCTAGTACCTGGGTAATCAAGTAATACGACTAAGGGTACGGTCTAGCCTCCTTAGTTGGTGCCCTAAGATATTGGGCCAAGTACTACTGTTCAACCCCACATGTATATCAAAGATCCATAATATAGGGAAAACCCTTGTCTATAGAAACCCTCAACACCCTAACCCTTGGGATGAAAACAAAATAGAAAAGGAACAAACAAGATCTATTATCGTGTAACCTTGCCTCCTGCATTCAGGTTATGAAATTACTACACATTTCTTCCTGTTAAGAATCTGGGCATTTCGTCACTATAGTATTATTTAGATCAAAGTGTAACTCCGTATGAGTAAAAAACAAAGAGTATAGCTATCCCATCGACACCCTTATTTGGGACCTATCCCATTGAATTCCCCTCCTTGCCTTGATTCCCATGGTACCTATCATTTTTAAGACAATTTTTTTTCGTGGACCCAACCCCCTTTCATGAAACCCTTATTTGGGAACTATCCCATTGGATTCCCCTTTTCACCATGATCACCATGATATCTATCACCTGTCACCATTTTTCTCTATGGTCCCACCCACCCTTCCCGACACCCTCATTTTCCACATATCTTTTTGGATTCCTCTCTTTTCCTCGTCTATCAAAGAAATCAAATACACACTCGCCCAATTGATGAGCAACTCCCTAAACACTACCTCTTCTGAACAACCTTCGTATCAGGAAGACAATGAATCTTCCCATTACCAAGGTCCTCATTCCACCCACCTTCCTTGAGACCTCCTCCTTCCTAGAATTGAGGTAAACAAATTTGATGGCTCAGATCCCACATGCTAGGTCACTCAAATGGAACATTATTTCTCTTTGCATGACATTATTGATGATTTATCCAAGCTTCATTATGGTAGACTACATTTGGATCTGGAACGATGGAAATGTTGGTAATGGCGTAGAAATGCATGCCAAGGGTATGTGGCATGGACACAGTTTGTTGCAGAGCTTTATGACCGTTTTGACTTTGACACCCATCATTTAGGTCGATTGACCAAGTTGAAGTAGTCTGTGACCGTGGAAGACTTTATTGCATCCTTTGAGCACTTGGATTTTAGAACACATGGGAAGCTGGATGCCTTCTTATGGGAATTCTTTATCAGTGGTCTCAAAGATGAAATTCGTGCCCATGTTCTCATGGTCCACCCCCAAACTTGGTTGGAAGCTACTCAATAAGCCAAGGAATCCCAACAGATTATCTCCTCCCAGACAATAAAATCATATTTTCTTCCTTTCCCTAAATCCACCACTCCTACCCATCCTGCAAACCCACTCAAGATCTAGAAATTAACCTCTGTAGAAATCGTTGAACGCCAACTCAAGGGTCTTTGCTATAATTTTAATGACAAATATTTTCTAGGGAACAAAAGATTTTTATGGCCATGACTGAGGATGTTTCTAAAGAGGAGGCAATTGTTCCCCCTGTGGAGGAGCTACCACCCCCTGTTGATCTGACTCCACCCTATGATTCACTAGAAGTTGAACCAATGATTTCACTAAATGCCCTCACTGAATTCTCTGCTCCCCAGACCCTCAATTTAATTGGTTACATTAAGAATAAAAAAGTCATCATCCTTGTTGACAATGGTAGCACCCATAATTTTATTCAACGCTGCATTTGATCCAGGTGGATATCGCTGGCCACCCACCTTTTCCAACTGCCTCAAAACAGTTTTCTGACAATTTTGGCAATTTACTATTTTTAGAAGTTTTAACTTCTAGGGCCATTTCGAGGGCCTAAATGAAGGTTTTTCGGGATAAAGCTTCTTAATGATAGATTAAAAAATGATTGATCCCCCAAAATGAATCTCCTCGACGATACCTTTCCAACGGGCTATCACACGCCTAAAATGGAGATCATATGCAAAAGTTATGACCCCGGGAGGTTGATGTACTAACTTACCCAAACGGGGCCCACATGACTTTTGGCGTTTCATCTCCTAGGGTTAGGTTTTTGGATGTATAGGGTTTTTGAAATTCTTGTTTAATGTAAAAATGCCTTCAGAGCCTCATTTTAATGATCTTCTTGCGAATGAGCGCAACCATCACATCTCTTCTCAGAGATAAGCCGCCACCATTCCAACAAGCTTGTTTCCGCTGCATTTTACAGTTTCAGCTTATTTTCTTATTGAATAGAAAACTAGTTTTACTGTATCTCTTTTATTTTGTGCTAAACACCTGTTAATAATCTGTAGTCATTTAATTATGCTCATAAAACCTGGATTAGTGGTATCAAAGCGGTCCGCTCCTTGTCGTCTTAATGCATGTCCCCAACGAGGTCGGAGTACAAAGAGTTGGGTCTCGAGTTTGTTTCTCTGGAGGACAAAATATATCACACACCCCAGTGACCTCTCATGGAAGGAGATAAGAAATATGATAGGACATAAGATCCTTTCAAATTTTTGATTGAGGAATCCCTCACGCAACAAAGGAACGAGATGATGGATAGTTTCACGCAAATCCTTCGGCGGCTACCAACAGGCGACGCATCTTCTTCGAGCGGAGGCGCCACCCCCTTCAAGGTAAAAATAAACTTCGATATTTCTATATTTGAAGGTCAGATAGATGCAGATTATGTAGACAAGTGATTGAATCTACTAGAAGGGTATTTTTCTGTCCATAACTTTTCGAATAGAGAAAATATTACTTTTGCGCTCTTCAAAGTCGTTCCCCATGTCAAAGATTGGTGGGAAACTTTCTGTGAGCAAAAGGAAACAGAGGAACCCTCATTATTTACAGTCATGACCACCTGGGATTCCTTCAGGGATGCTATTAAGGAACAATACTACCCTATCGTAAGTTATGACGACTTGTATACCAAATGGACCACACTGCGGCAAGAAAGAGACCAAGCAGTACCAGATTTCATGAATATATTTCATACCTTGCGCACCAAGCTAGATATCAAAGATTTAGAGCAACATATGGTGCTCAAGTATCATGGTGCTCTGCATAGATACATCAAGATTGAAATGGAATTTTTGGACATCTCATCCTTGGGCGAGGCCTACCGATATGCCGTCAAAATCGAGTAGAAGCTCAAACAAAAGATGCGACAATTTGGGCCTGGGAACCCCTCACAAAAAAAGCCAGGAAAGGGCAGCCCCAACCCATAGAACAAAGGGCAGAGAAAATATGGACAATATTAGGACAACCAGTCCAAGCCGCAAGAAAAGAAGGACACCGGAAAGACAAAAAAATATACTGGGAAGTGGTGCGACTTCCATAAGAGCCCTTGGCATAACACTGCTGACTGCCGATCAAAACAGTCTCTGGTGGCTGAAGTGAAGGCCTATGAATTAGATGCGGGTTCAGACTCTGAGCCAGAACCAGAAAGGGGAAGATGGATCATTGACGCGGAACCCAGTGCCACCGTTGCTACCACCAAGTTCCATCCCGGTGAACCAGATGAGCCAGAAGAAGGAGAATGCCTCTTCCATTCATAGATGTGGGTAAAAGTCACCCCGCTGCACTTCATCGTGGATAGCAGTAGCTAGAAGAACCTAATCTCAACAAAGGTCGTCAAGCGGCTGGCCCTGCTGACAACACCGCACCCGCAACCCTACACCATTGAATGGCTCCGCCAAGGAAGCGATATCCGCATCAACCAATAGTGTCGACCATCATATGACATCAATCCCTTCAAAGATGAGGTATTTTGTGATGTTTCACCTCTCGAAGTACGTGATGTTCTTTTGGGCCAACCTTATTTATGGAAACTTCATGTTGTATATGAGTCTAGGCCTCGTAGTGTTATTATTACTTTGAACAAGAAATTGTACATAATACCCGAGGCAGTCCCACCTAGTGCTATTTCCTTGATCTCTGCTAAGCAATGTAGGAAGGTCATCTCTCAAAGGAGGAACTTTGTCTTCTTTGTGATTCACTCTCAAAATAAATGAAAGATCACAGCCACATCCAGGGTCTCTGCGGTCGACCTCTGCACACAACAGAAGCAAGTAGATAAGGTCATGGAAGAATACTCAGATATCTTCTCCTTAGCTACCGAGGTACCTTTGCACTGCCAGGTCAAGCAGGCGATCGATCTGACCCCCGACGCACCACTGCCCAATGGGCCAGTCTATCGCCGCTCTCTGTTAGAGAATGATGAGATCAAGCGATAGATCCAAGAACTGCTCCACAAGGGGCACATCCGTCCTAGCTCATCACCTTGCGGGATCCCAATCGTGTTGGTACAGAAGAAAGATGGAACCTGAAGACTCTGCATTGATTACCGGGCTCTAAATAAAATCACAGTCAGAAATCGGTACCCGATTCCCCGAATCGACAACCTCCTTGATCAACTCATGGGGGCCAAATACTTTAGTAAGATTGATCTGAAGTCTGACTACCACCAGGTCCCGATAGAATTGACATATGTATGGAAAACCACCTTCAAGTCAAAGGAAGACCTTTCTAAATGGTTGGTCATGCCCTTTGGTTTGAAAAATGCTCTAGCCACTTTCATGAGGATGATGGATAATATCCTGCAACCATTCACCAATACTTTTGTAGTGGTGTATCTGGATGACATTCTCATTTACAACAAGACTTGAGTCGAACACTTGCAGCATATTCAACAGGTTCTGCACACCCTGCGATAGCACAAGATATATGCCAACTTGGAAAAATGCTTCTTCGGCATGGACAGGGTCCATTACCTGATCTACATAATTGATCAACATGGCGTACATGTGGATCTAGGAAAGATCCAAGTCATCCGTGACTAGCCAACCCCAACCACACTCACTAAGATTTAAAGCTTCTTAGGCCTTGCCAATTTCTATAGCAGGTTTGTGTTGGGATTCTCCCATATTGCATGGGCCCTTAGCCAAATAACCAGGGGTGATGGTAAGGTGAAATTTACGTGGGGCTGGTCCCAACAAAAATCATTCGACGATTTGAAGCAATGCTTGTGCACATCCCTAGTGCTTTCACTACCAAACCTGCAACAACCCTTTAAGATCGAGACAAATGCTTCAGACTATGTGGTGGGCATCGTTCTCACTCAACACGGCCACCCCGTGGCCTATCATAGTGAGACATTATCAGATGTTGTCCATAAGTGCCCTAATTATGACAAAGAAATGCACTCCATTGTGCAAGTCTGCCGCCAGTGGAGACATTACATTCTTGGGAAGGAGACAGTCATCCACACTGATCATAAGCCACTGCATTTCATGCAGACACAAGGAAAACTGCAGAATGATCACCACCAAAAATGGTCCACATACTTGCAAAAATTTCACCTCAACATCAAGTATAAAACAAGAAGCACCAATCGCGTCACTGATTGCCTCAGGAGACCGCCAGTCACGACACTCACCATGGTGCTAGACTCCTACGGCCATGAGACCTATGGATGGACCCAACTCTATGAAACAGACCCAGACTTCACCACCACCTACCAAATGTTGGGCGCAAACGCAGTTGTCGATAATTTCCATCTTCAGGATGGGTTGTTGTGTCGTTTGGGCCATATCTGTGTTCCATCAAGCAAGCGAGCGAAGCTGATCTGGGAAGCCCACTATAGTCGGGTGGCAGGACACTTCGGCATTGAAAAGATAGTGGCAATGCTACAAAAACATTTCTATTGGCCGAAACTTTGACAGGAGGTCAACAAGTATATCAGGTCCTGCATTGCCTGCGTTATTGACAAACCGACCACTAAGAAACAATGCCTGTACACCCCTCTTCCTACTCCTGACAGGCCATGGGAATCCATCTCAATGGACTACATGTCAGGCCTCCCATCCACCAAGCAGGGAAATGACTTTGTTTTTGTGGTTGTTGATCGCTTTTCTAAGATGGTGATTCTGGTTGCCTGGAAGAAAAACATCACAGCAGAGGCCACTGCCAAGATCTTCTTTGAATGAGTCTGGGTACATTTTGGAATCCCACAAACCATTGTCTCAGATTGGGAAAGTTGATTTCTCAGCACATTCTGGTTGAGCCTCTGGTCACTGCTGGACACCAAGCTCACCAAATCCATGGCCTTCCACCCCCAAACAGATGGCCAAACTGAGGTCATCAATCGAATGATTATGCATATCCTTCGCATGTATAATTCAAAGCACCCTCGAACATGGGATGAGAGCCTTCCCTATTTCCAACATAGCTACAACCAATCCCTGCATAGCTCAATTGGCCACATCCCCTTTCAGGTGGGGTTGGGATTCCAACCATTGGGTCCCATAGATGTTGCACTTCCCCTTGCAGTCACCTCGACCGACTCATCTCCTGCTCCAACTGAAGCTAACAAATCCACCTGGTTCATTGAGAAGATCTAGCACATCTGCCAATAGGTTCAGGATATCCTATAGAAGTCTAATGATGAGTACAAGCAACGCCATGATCAACATCAGGTGCCACATAATTTTTAGGTGGGCGACAAAGTTTGGTTGCACTTGCAGAAAGAACGCCTTACAAGACCCCATCGGAAGCTTCGCTCACTCCGTTATGGTCCGTACACCATCACCAAGGTCACAGGAGACAATTCTTTTCAGCTCAACATTCCTCCTTTCCTTGGCCTACACCCAATGTTCAACGTGGATCTCCTTCGCCCTTATTTCCCACCATTATTGGACACCTCAAACGTAGCGGACAGCTGACACCAACAGAGCTCAACCCCGACTACATACAACATGCATCTAATGATCAGATTGTGGACACACAGATCAAGGGCACTCAACAACAAAGGATCCAACTTTATCGAGTCGTTAAAGCAGGGCAGCTCCTGCACCAAGGCAAGTGGCTCACCCGGAGCCAAATTCAGTAGAAATTTCCTCATATGATGGGGGAACTCAATACAATGGAGACCATTTCTTCCTAAGGAGGGAGGATTGATCTAGGTGGATATCGGTGGCCACCCACCTTTTCCAACTGGCTCAAAACAATTTTTTGACAATTTTGGCAATTTACTATTTTTAGCAGTTTTAACTTCTGGGGCTATTTTGAGGGCCTAAATGAAGGTTTTTCGGGATAGATATTCTCAATAATAGACAAAGGAATGATTGAGCCTTGAAAATGAATCTCCTTGATGATACCTTTCCAACGGGCTATCACACACCTAAAACAAAGATCGTATGCAAAAGTTACGACCCTGGGAAGTTGATGTACTAACTTACCCAAACGGGGCCCACATGACTTTTGGCGTTTCATCTCCTAGGGTTAGGTTTTTGGATGTCTAGAGTTTTTAACATTCTTGTTTATTGTAAAAAGGCCTTCAGAGCCTCATTGTAGTGATCTTCTTGTGAATGAGTGCAACCATCACATCTGTTCTCAGAGATAAGCCTCCACCATTCTAGCAAGCTTGTTTCCGCTGCATTTTACAGTTTCAACTTATTTCCTTATTGAATAGAAAACTAGTTTTACTGTATCTCTGTTATTTTGTGTTAAGCACTTGTTAATAATCCATATTCATTTCGTTCTTCTCATAAAATCTGGATCAACATTTCCCAGGAAGTCAATTGTTATATCTGTGTCATCAATAATTTTCAAATCATGATTGCCAATGGAGGTTCCATGAAATATGGAGGACATTGTGCAAACGTGCAGCTCCAAATTGGTCAGTATAACCTGAAATGCCATATGTTTGCTATAAACATGGGAGATTGTGACATTGTGCTAGGTGCTTAATGGTTATGCACGTTGGGCCCCATTCTCATGGATTTTAAGGAATTAACCATGCAATTCCAAAAGGAGGGACACCATTATCAGTTCCAAGGAATCACAACAGGTTCCCCTGAGATCATCAGTTCCCATCGAATGGAAAAGATTCTCAAAAAAGGTCATTCGAGTATAATTTCCCAACTTCATTCCATTCAAGCAATTGAGACACCCTCCATGCATCTCGACCTCCAATCTATTATATCCAAACACCAAGTTGTTTTTTCCACTCCCAAGGACTTTCCCCCTTCCCGTGGTGTTCATGATCATGTCAGTCCTCTTTTCCTCGAGAATCTTCCACCCAATGTTCACCCTTATTGACATCCTTTTGCCCAGAAGAATAAAATTAAGAAAATCATTCAAGAAATTCTCGAAGCAGGTGTTATTCGTCCTAGTACCAACCCTATTCTTCTCATGTGGTCATGGAACTCAATAAAGAAGGTACTTGGCGCATATGTCCAGACTTTCGTGCCCTAAAAAAACTCACCATCAAAGACAAGTTTCCCATTCTTGTTATTGATGATCTCTTGGAAGAACTGAGTGGTGCTCAGTACTTTACTAAACTTGATCTCCATTTTGGATACCACTAGATCTGTATGAAAGAAGAAGACATTTCCAAGACTACCTTTAGAACTCATGAGGCTTACTATGAGTTCTTGGTCATGCCCTTTGGCCTGTGTAATTCCTCTTCCACTTTCCAAAGTCTTGTGAATCATGTCTTCCGTCCTTTTCTTCGTCAATTCATCTTAGTTTTGTTTGATGATATTCTCATCTATAGTAAAACTTGGACATCCATCTCACCCATGTGTATCGAGTTCTCCATCTACTCTCCTGGCACATAAGTTTCCTCAAACAATCTAAATGTGCCTTTGGAGCCTCAAAATTGGAGTACCTGGGTCATATTGTTGGCAAGGATCGTGTAAGGGTGGATCCTAAAAAAATTAAATCTACGCAGGATTGGCCTCGCCCTAAAAATATTAAGATCTTGCATGGATTTATGGGTTTAACAGGTTATTATCGCAAATTTGTTAAGAATTATGGAAAATTTGCAACACCTCTCACTGCTCTCCTTAAAAATAATGCCTTCACTTGGACTCTGGCAACTGATCACTCCTTCCGTGACTTGAAAGAGGATATGTGAATGAAACTTGTCATGGCACTCCCAGATTTCACTAAGTTTTTTGTCTTGGAATGTGATGCGTCAGAAAAAGGAATTGGGGTAGTCCTCATGCAAGATGGTCGGCCTTTGGCCTTCACTAGAAAACAAAATTCAAATAGACATTTGGGCCAATCAATCTATGAAAAGAAAATGTTGGCTATTCTTCATGCCATGGATCTCTGGAATCCTTTTTTTTGAGGCAACACTTCTAGATTAAAACTAATCACCAAAGCCTCAAGTATTTTATGGAACAAAGAATTTCCTCCTTGGAGCAACAAAAATGGGTGACCAAGCTATTTGGTTATGATTATGAGATCATTTACAAGAAGGCAAAAGAAAGTGTGGTCATTGATGCTCTTTCCCAAAAATATGAAGAAGAAGGGTCCCTCTTTTCCCTCTCCTTAATTGTACCATATTCGCTCCAAGCTACTTGCCAGGGATGGCTGCAATACCCCAAAATCTCTTGCTTGATCCAACAATTGCAAGAACATTCTATAATTTCTCTAGGGTACTCTTGGAACAATAATGAGCTTCACTACAACAACAATCTATATTTAAGAAAATAGTCGCAACTTAAATCCATGGTGTCATTTGAGCTTCATGCTTCACCCACAGCTGGGCATTAAAGATTTACCAAAACCTATGAAAGGGTCAAATGTTATTTTTTCTGGGATGGTATCACACATGAAATCCACAATTTTGTGGCTGAATGTGATGCTTGTCAACGCAACAAGAGAGAAATAGTCAAAGCACTAGGCACTCTGCAACCCCTTCCAATTCCCCCTTCTATTTTACTGGATACTTTTATGGATTTCATTGTGGGATTACCTAAATTCGACAATAAGTCAATCATCATGGTGGTGGTTGATCATCTTTCCAAATATGCTCATTTCCGTTCTCTTCGATATCCTTTCACTGCATGCACAGTGGCTCAAGTTTTCATGGATAATATCTTCAAACTTCATGGCATGCCTCATTCTATTGTCTCTAACAGGGATCCCATGTTCACCAACAATTTTTGGCAAGAATTTTTTAAGCTACAGGGCACCCAATTGTATCTCATCACCGCCTATCATCCCCAGACTGATGGCCAAACTGAAATTGTCAACAAGTGTTTGAAAACATATTTGAGGTGTTTTGCATTTGACTGAAAACATCAGTGGGCTCAGTGGTTACCCTTAGCTGAATGGTGGTACAACACTCTTACCATACAACTACTCGCATGACTCTTTTTGAAGCAATATATAGAAAAAATCCACCATCGATTCTCTCATACATGCTAGGTGTTTCAAAGGTTCAAGATGTTGAAAAAAATCTTACAGTACGCGAGGCCATTCTCCGTACCCTCAAAGAAAATTTGGTGATGGATCAAAATTGGATGAAGAAACAAACTAATAAAGGTCATTTTGAACATCAATTTATTGAAGGGTACCATGTGTTTCTTCATTTGCAACCTTATAAGAAGACTTCACTCAAATTTGACCATTGTCAGAAACTCGCTCCCAAATCTTATGGTCTTTATACAATTCTCAAGCGCATAGGTCAAGTCGCCTACCAGTTAGCTCTGCCTAGTGATTCTAAGGTTCATCCTTTTTTTTTCATGTCTCATGCTTAAAGAAGGTGATTGGAACTAAGTTCCAAACTCAAACTAGTCTCCCTTAGTTGAATGAAGAAGGTTCCATTTGGTTGCAGCCCCAAGTAGTCTTGGACCAGAGAGAGAATCATCTGTGTCAGTGCACTATCAAGGAAATGTTAGTGCAGTGGAAGGATACAACTCCAAAAGATGCAACTTGGGAGCCTGCCACCATTCTGCAACAATTTCCTCATCTCAAGCCTTAAGGACAAGGTTTTTTTTCAAGGGGGAGGGCATGTTAGGGACCTAACCTCCCTAACCCCTCACATAGGTAGAATAATATATTTTTGATTTAATAAAGGCCGACATTAGTTTATAAGGCCTATTTAATAAATGGGAACAAGTCAATGTAAGAATACTTAATAGAAGCTTTCGCTTCTAGAAACATATTCCGCTAGAAGGTTCTTTAGAAGACAGAATTAGTATAAATAAGAGTAGGAGGCATGGGAAGTTTTGTCTTGAGAATTATTATAATAGAGCTATGCTCTATTGGAGGTTTCCCCCTCAAAGAGGCAAGTTAACATTGCTTTCTTGAATAAAGGTATCATTTTTGGTGTTGCTCTTCTCAATAATCTGTTGTTCCATTGATATCTGCTGAATATTCATGTTTTTGCATATTATATTACATTTGGTGCCTTACATAATTGCACTAAAAAATACTTGTTTCTAACTAGCCACAAACATATAATTATTTCAAAATTAAATAATCCTCATCCATGGTCGCCCTATACTTTTCTCTATATAATTTAGACATATTACAGTCATATGAAAGACTCAAAAAATACATCACCTAATAGTATAAATCCTGCACAACGTTGTCTAAAAAATATTCATAGGTTTTGCCTAGTCTCTGATGAGACCTCATCAAAGTTTTCTTCTTGCCAAAGAAAAATTGGATCTTGTTCCAAATCTTGTTTCGACAACAAATCAACATCAATGTTTAACTCCTTGAAAATATGATTGAAAGTAATCTAATCAAGTTGTGATGCATTATCTTGTAAAAATCGAGTTACTAATGGTAGCGGGTTTATGTTGTGAATTGCTTTTTCATGCCATGCCCATCTACTAACCATAAGAGATTATCCATGTACCTAGAGTCTGTGAACTCCTTTTTATAGAGACACCATTAGGAATGATTGGATGACCATAAGTTCTGCGAGATTGTTGGAGCCACTACCCAAATTTGCTAGAAATTTGTAATAATTTTTATCCTCCAAATATAGTAAATCTCCAAGACCTCACTTGTTCTCTGCCCCCTATCGACAAGCATCGAAGCCCCAAGGGAAAGTATTATCAATGTATAGTTCACCCACTTGTTGAGATACCCTTGTTGAAGTGTTTATATTTAAATATTGGAAAAAGGTTGTAACCTAGAATGTGGGCATCAACCTTTCTGCAAACATTAGATAATTTTGAGCTATCCATATGCCCCATAGTATGATGAAGGGTATAACCCTCAATTGAATTGGATCATTTATAGGAAACCATTAAAAGAGATAATCATATACAGAATCACTAGTCCAAATATTAGGAATATTTATCCATTGTGTAATGTTGTTCCATACTTGACCGATGAAAGGGTATTAGATGGCCAGGTGAGTGATATTTTCACCATTGTTCTTGCATAAAAAACACATATCAGGATCTTGTGTTTGTTTTCTCTAAAGCATTTCCTAGGAAAAAACTCTTTTGTTCAAAACTAATGACATATGGAAAATAGTTTTCTTAGGAGACTTCATGTTGGACATGGTGTTGGCATTGATGTCAAAGGAGGTCAATATGCTCACTATTGGACATAATGTTATGAAGTTTTCATGAATGTGAAAAGAGGCATAATATGGTATTGAGACAAAATTTTGGATATGAAGTATCTTTGATGTCAAAAGGGGGTCATTAACATGGTCTACAACTCTGTCCATGTTGTGAGCTTGATTAATGTCTATGTATTAATATCAATAATCCAACAAAAAGTATTTTCTTCATCCTTGAAAGATATCATGGACGAATTTTACAATTAAACTTTGTCTAGTGTTACACATATGTCTTTACCATCTACTAAAACAATGAATACAAATTTGGCACAAATTGAGTCCTCATATCATTGTTTTAGTGTTATTATAACAATAGTCACAGGGTTTAATACTTCGATCTGTGACAAGGATTAACAATTTCCCTCCAGGCCATATCTCAAACTATGTTTATGTGTACTCCATTAAGTCCTTCAACTTAAGTGCCCAAATATAATTCATCTACATCCATTACTTTCGAGACAAATAATGTATGAGTATGCTCCCAAATCAAATGCAAATTATTGAAAAATGGTGAAATAATTCCCATATGATCATCATAATTTTACTGTGATTGTTAGATCACTAGACCAAGCTACAATAATTGTCAAGATTAGAACTCAACATTGATTGTCGAATTAGAATGAGAGCACGATCATATGGCTCGAATTGATTTCACATATTGAACTAGCATGATCTTTAATTTCCAAGCCAAGACCTGAAGGTGTAATTCGAATCCAACTTTGTAATTTTCGAGTCCACCGTCGATTGGATCAGACGATCCACAATAATTTCAGGGTTGGTTGGCAGTTGAACAAAGTCAACAAAAACTTAGATCTGAATCTTTTATCAAAACCACTTTATATTATTTTGAGTCCACCATTGATCAAGATCAGATGACCCTTGTTATTTCATTTTATGTTGAGTATTGGCCATAGTCAAAATAGACGCGTACGTGAAATTTTTTTTATGCCAAATTTTATAAACCAACCATTGATTTGGTTAAGTGTCTGGATAAGGTGTGTAGGTGGTTGTCCTCGGTCACAGGTCTAGGTCATATGTAAAGTGGCTATAAGTTAAAGGGCCAACTGGGTTAACACCTGGTCATGATATATGGTCACTTGGTGAAATGAAGTGCCTACAAACTAAAACATAAAAAAAAACCCGTGCCTTATGTATCTAGTTGTTGGTCACAACATTTTGGTCATTTGAAAAACAAAGGGGAGTCACAATCTAGTACCTATCCATTTCAGGCACAAGAAAATGCACTAGATAGTGGATTAAAAGATTGATTATGATCTATTGAGAATTGAGGATGCAACGAAAGTGTGGGATCGAAATAACAAAGTCAATCCATACATGTGATCAACTCTTAAAAGTTTGATCAACATAATTATGATGACAAATCATCCCTCTTACTAAATTGAAGATCTTTCACGATAATGTGTGAATAATAATAGAGGAAGATATTAATTCTAAGTTAAAAGACAAACATTGCTTGTTGTTAAACAAAATTAAGAGGTGCATTGTTATGTATGAAGGACACAATGGTTCAATTTCATACCTTTTGGAATATTATATAAACATAAATATATGGTGAGAAGAAAGTGTCTCTGTGGTCTAATTTAGAAGATCAAAATACATACGGAGTCCAAGGAAGAACTTGAAACATTCACATGAAGTGAGAGTGGAAGGGAGGAGCAAGGGAGGATTGGAGTCCTCTAAAGGTTGGATCCTGAACAAAAGGGAGTTGCAGCTTCCTCAAGTTGGTGCTTAAAAAAAATGGATTGGTGTCTCCTTGAGTTGGTGCTAAAAAATAAGAGAGATTGGTGTATCCTATAGATGGTAACTTGTAAATGAAATATAATTTTTATTGTTATATTTAATTTTTGTATTCAATACATTCTTGTTGATAAATTGTCATGGTTAATAATTCTTGATAACTAAAGAATTGGTTAAATCTGTGAAAAATAAGCAATACTGATTTACCCCCCCTCTCAGTATTGAGAAAAATTTCAACACTTCACGTTTCATATATTTGACCACCACCATTTAGCCTCCTTTTTATCATCATACCTAAGTGTGATACAACCTAGATTAGTTGTATAGTGCCCCCCAATTTTTTTCATAGACCAACCCATCTCATCATCAAACTCCTTGATTTTGATGTGGCCTTTTTTGAACTCCTCAATATAATTGCCTCTTTGAATCAAAAAGTCCCCATATAACCTCAAGATATCATATGTCTTCAACCCATTGTGCCAAATATCAGTTGTACCATCATCCATTACCTAGTTTAATGTAAAAATCCCTATATCAAGTAGATGTTGTGTCAACTCCCTTGGAAGAAATACATTATTTCCACAACCCATAATAGCGTCTACCCCCACTCTAAATAGTCTTCCATTTCCAACCCTCCATGCAAGAAACCAACCAATGATTGGAAAATCCTATGCTAATTCTTTCCATTGATTATGTACATTCATAATAGATTTCCTGTCACTTACAATCCAATCAAGTAAATTACTAAGGGCAATGCACTTCTGAACTACGATTCTCTTCCATAAACCATCTTTAGTTATGAGGTTCAATTGGATTTTTGTAGCCAGAGCTAATTATAATAAATGGATATGTTTGAGTCCACAACCCTCTCTCCTCTGGATTTGGCATGTGATTTCCACTTCGAAACATGATAACCCCTCTTCTCAGCATGTCCCTTCCACATAAATTTAAAACAAGTCCTTTTAATATTTTCCAATGCCCCCTTAGGGATGTGTGATAAAGAAGACCAATATACAAGGATAGCCTCAAGTGAAGACTTGACCAAAATCAATCTCCTCCCCCTCTCCCCCACCCTAGAGATGCATCTATTACACCATAAATGAATTCTTCTCTCAATCTTTCCCAAGAGACACTACCAATCCTTCTTTTAGCAACCATTCGGTTTCAAAATGAATCCCAAGTATTTTATGCCTCCATCAAGATCCAAGAGTGTATATGGAAACAAAATATTTAAATTCAACCAGGTAACATTATCGATTCCATGAAAACTTTTTGAGGATTTATGGCAATTTATCTCCATTATAGTGGCCTTATTATATAATTGCAAAAATCTTTCATATACATGCCTTCATCCACAAAACCATTAGTGAAAAGTAAAACACCATATACAAAAAGTAGGTATGTGAGATGCCCTTTTCCCTCTATCTTAACTCCCTTAATATTAACCAATCGTTTAGCCTCAAAATAACATTGTTGAGTCACTTTGCAACTAGTAAGAATAGATAAGGAGAAATTAGGAAACTTTGGCACAAGCCTATAGAGGGTTTAAATAATGGAGAGGCTGCCCGATTGATGAGAGAAACAAAAGATACTTCTACGACACAACCCATAATCTGGTTGACAACATGGAGACTAAACCAATATGAATTAATAATGATCTTATATATATCCAACATGTCCTATCATATGTCTTAGAGAGGTCCAATTTCAACACCGTAGTCGACTACTTATGCACTTGAGTGGAGTGTAGAACCTGTTGACCAAATTTTATAGCCTCATGGATTTGTCTCCTTTCTAAAAACACAAATTGTTTAGGTGAGATAAACATGCACAAAAGTTTCTTTAGTTTGATAGAAATAACTTTAGAAATGATATTATAAATATAGTTGCAAAGGGAGATAAGTTTAAAGTCATCAAAAGTTCTAGGCTTATCTACCTTAAGGATGAGTGCAATGAAGGTAGAGTTGAAAGATCCCAAAACCTTACCTGTAATTTTGACTTCCTCCACCACTTTGAGTAGGTCTTCACCCAAGAGATAAAAAGAGTTGATTTTTCTAATTATCAGATCTTGATAGTTATTTCCTTATGATTTCAAAATAATATTCACTTTCATACCATAGTTATCATAGAATAACTATACAATGGAAATCTCAACTATAGAAATACAATGGAAATAACAAGATCTAGAAATATTAACCATGCACAGTAGACACAAGAACACAACACACTAACACAAGACAAGAACACAAGAGTTTATCCTGGGAAACCCAACCTTGAGAATTCAATCTAAGATATTACCAGTACATCACCATCACTAGATCAAAATACCATACAGAGAAGAGTCCTCCCCAAGTCTAGCACCTCCAAGAGCTAGCGCCTCAATAATATGACAAAGAATGACTAAGAGAAGGATCATTCAAGCCTAGCACCTCTCCAAGATAGCGCATAAGTAGACCAAGAATTACAACTGGGAAGATGCAACTAGCATGAGGCAAATGACTAGTGCGCACTGCAGAAGGAGAATTGTGTCTATCTGTCCAAATGAAATGATACAACATGTATTTATACTAATCAAGGTGCCTGTATTTTCCTATGGGGTTGACTTCTCATTCTGGGTCTTCAAATTACTTTATTATTTTTTTTCTTTTATTGGTGGGGCCGACTTCTCTTCCCGGGTCTTCAATTTCTTCTTGGGGCTTCTTTAATGGTCAAATGGGTCTTCTTGTACTTCCTTGTGGAGAATGACTGCCCAAAGTTGCAAAAATTCAACAAGAAAAACCTATAAATAACTCCATGGACCATCCAATTGGTTTGGGTCTCTTATCTTTCTAAAAATTAGACAAGACAATGAGTTATTCATGTTGAGAAATTTCCTCATATATTTCATTTTTGTGCTCCTCTGTCACCAACCTAGGAAAGTAGGAATCCACCTTTATAATATCAATACTATTAGTATCTTTAGGTTCTTGATAAATTTGATCAAAGTGCCTAACGCCTAGAGAAACCAATTCCCCAAAAAATTCTAACCTTGACAGCTTCTTCATTCACCATTTTCCCAATAGTGTTAATGCTATTTCCATGATTCACAAACTAGTGATTTTTTTTTTGTATTCCCATCACTAAGTTCCAGGGAAGTAGCCCTGCTCTTCAATCTCCATTCAACTTCCCTCTCCTCAAGAAGTTTCCTCTTTTTAGCCTCCAAATTCTTGAGACTTGTTATTTCTTCCTCACTAAAAACCCCATTAGAATTATTCTTTAACATATCTCTAATTTCCACCTTAGCTTCTTTAATATGTTTATCCTTGTTCCTATGATTTTCCTGAGCCCAAGCCACCACCTTATCCTTAACAACCTTCAAAGAGAAATAAAATTGTTTATTTGCAGTCCCTCGACCTTCTCTATCACAGTGTCTCCAATTTTTTTTCACTAACTCTCAAAACTCCTCCCCCTTAATCCAACTTGAATTAAAGTTAAAAGGAGCCATAGAATTAAGATTGTTACCCTCAAATTGAATAAAAATAAGACTATGATCCGATATTATTCCCTCCTCAATCCAAGTTATATCTATCAATTTGTTGATGTAATACCTCAGGATGATCCCCATGTTGTAAATGTATATATGTACATATGTTTTAATAGGCTGGTGAACCAATATGTTTTTGGGTCGGAGTGCCTGTGTATGTATGTTTTTTTTTAAGATACTGTGATGACCAGAGCCCCGAGAGCCTGCATTGTAATATGTACATAAAATCTCATCAATAAAAATACATCACGGTTGCAAACCAAGTCAAACAAAAGAGTATGGGGCGGAAGGACTCTACAAGAGGGAAAGGGGGCTAGGGCTCAAGGAAAAGGGGTAAGCAAAGGTGGGCTAAGCCAAATATATTAAAATATTCACAAGTCCTAAGTTATGATTTCATATTTTATCCTAAGTTCCTAAGTAGTGGGAAAGGGGCCCAATGAGTGCTATTTGTCAAAAAGGGGCCATGTATATTTAAAGGGTAAGCTTAATAGAAAATCCATCAATTATGACCATTGTTTCTTTAGTATGTTGGGGGTGTGAGCTAGGGAGCCATTGTGGTCCCATGAATTGAAAAATTGTGGGTTCTAGGTGAATCCTGTGTGTGAATATTGGGAACAATTATCCTTGGGTTCCTTGGGAAGGCTGGAACTCTAGAGGTAGAATTGTCTAGGATAGGTTTCCCTTGGTGTGAGGCCTGGAGGGTACCTAGAGACTCCATGAGAGAATTTGGATATTTTGGAGCTACAACTCTGAGACTTCTTGTTTGACCTATGTTGGAGCCTTATAAGGTAAGTGGACAAACTAAGAGACCACGAAGTAGAGAAGGGGGTACACTTTCTTGGGTTGTATAGGCCGAGGGGAATGAGATATTGTTGGCTTGATTTGTTGTTGGCGTTTGGTACCTTGGCCTAGCCATTCTTTATTCTAATTGTGGGACCTTAGTTGCCTTAAAGAGAGTGCCTTTTCCTTGATCGAGTCATAGCCCCAACTCCATGGTGACCTATTGTTGAGAGAACTAGAACAACAATGTTTATGGATAGGTGGAATGTTTGAGGTCTACAACCAGTTGGTGCTTTTATAAAAGATAAGTGCCATGTTTAAATGTGCTTTTATTGCTATGTATAATGTGTATTTATGCGTTTAATCACTGTTGTGGTTTTGATGAATAAGATGCACATTATATTTATGGTTTCTTATGTTGTTATGCATGAGGCCGCATGTTATTAGGCATGCTTAATTGTATCATATGTAGGGCATATTATTATTTGGTATCAGGGTGGATAACGTATGGAAAATATGAGCTAGGTTAAAATAAATTTGAAATCAACAACGTGCACAAAACATAAATTGATAGTAACATCACTCAGCTTGGAGCTGGGTGTGTTACAATGTGGTATCAAAGTATAAAAATGGAAAATTTATGTAATTATTAAGTACCCTGTACTCTCAACATTGGACATAGAGTTTTGAGTATTTTACACCTAAAGAAGTGGAGTCAAGAATAAAAACTCGTCAATTATTTTAGTCACTACATCCCTACCATCTCTATTATTCCACCATGTGGGATTGAGTTGAGTTTAGAATGTTCCACATCAACTAATCCAACCACTTCAATTTGGTAAAGGAAGTAATATGCCAACTTATCCACTGTTTTTTTCACCCCATACCTCCAATGTGATCAAGGTAAAATTAAGGTCACCTACCAAAATAACCATTCCCTCATTAAATATCCGCATCTTAAAGATCCTATCCCAAAATGATTGCTTGTCATCATATGGTCCATACACATTTAACACATCAATTGTTCGATCCCGATTCTTACTATAAAATTAAGTGCATAAACCCAAAATCATAGAAAAATAGTTGATTAGTTGTAAATTAGAGTTCCATCCATTTATAATACCCCATCACAATTGAATAGAATCAATGGATTAAAATCCCTTAAAACATTTTTGCAGTTTATCAACTAGCAAATATCCATTACACATGGTTTCCTGCAGAAGAATTACGTTTGGCTTCTCAATCTCAAAAAATTTGGTTAGGGATAATCTTCTATGTTGACTACCCAACCCACTCACATTTGTAGATATAATATTCATGTCCCACCATCCTTTGGGGATTTTTTCACTCTAATTACCCCCATAATGGGCCTCTGGTGACCTTGTTGTATCTCCTTTGCTGCTTTAACCTAAGCATGAAATAAATATGATTTACTACTTGCATGTGAGGACCCAAAATATTTATGATGATCAAATTCCAGACCTCTAGAAATAGGTCCACTGGATTCACCTTCAAACTTTCTAGATTGCAAGTTGTAATGACCTCAACCTTTAGATCCAATAGAACTATCTCCTACCCCCAAACTCGAAGACAATTTATCCAAATCCAAGAAGGAATCCTCCTCCAAAGTAGTGTAGACAATGGGATCCACATAGGGATATTAAGAACAATACATTCTTTATTTAATTGATAAATCTTCGACATAGAGGTCCAATTACAAAACACATTCAACAATTCCAAAAACCAAGTCTCAGGATAAATAAAATTCCAAAGGATAATTTTTTAGATCTCTTTATTGAAACTGTTAGCACCAGAAGTCACCCCTGGATTGCAGTAGAGGTAAGCCTGATACCCATCATAGTTTTATGTCACGAAAAATAAATATAAAGGTGATATAATGGACGCAAACTCAGGATGGTATCATTTTAACTCAGAAAACTAGGGTGGTATGCACAGATAGGTGTGGTCTTGATCTAACTTCAATAAGTAAGTTGTAGTAAAGGTGAGTAGGAGGAATAACTTGAGAAGAAAATGTAAAGGTCTGCTATGAACGTCAGGTATTCTAGCAACCTAAGGAGGAAAAACTCAGAAAACAATATCTTCTTGGATTCAGAGCTTCAGGAAACTGAAAACATTATGACAACACTGCAATCAAACATCCATTACAACACAGTCACAATAATCCATGTGAATCCTTCAATCATGAACATTCAGTATCAGACACATAATAAGATGGAGTAAGAAAAGTCGACTTAGATTAAACAAGAAGTCATAAATACATATACATAACCAGAAGACAGAGGCTTTAATAAAACTTTACAATACAAGAGCCTAGCTCTGCCATCGACCATAACGAAATATCAAAACTAAGTATTTATACTTAGAGAACTACCACCACTATAATCAAAGCTTCACGTCTACATCTTCTTTTGTCAGGCTGCGCTTGCATTCTTCTGTTAGACACAAGATCAGATCGGTATGGGCTTCCCTAGAGAGTCCTTTGCAGGGGAACTTTCGGCTGACTTTCTGCCCTCCACGACCAACTTTCAATGCTTTCCATTTAAGTGGTGAAACGAGGTTTCAAAAAACTCCCTATTTTCATTAACTACTTTCATCAGGATCAGGGCGAGGCCTAACACCCATGAATGTTCCAGGTGAGCTCACGGCTCTTTTGAGTCAATTCCGGTACCTCGAAGTCACGTAGATCTTCCTTTGTGACCAACTCGGGCACTTTGATCCTTTGTGTAGCTCCTCTTCATCTGACCCTCAGCTGCGACCGTGTGCCTAATTACTAGGTGCTTCAGGATTTCACGTGTCATGAGTCTTCAAGACTCTACCCTCCTACTTTCCCGACTCGCGAAATCGCGAAAAGCTGATCCAATGGTCCAGATCCCTCCTTTGATCAACGACTGTGATATTTTCACGATTTCGCATTTTTCGAGTTCCAAAGACTTTGCTTTTGATTGCTCCATCTCACGAAATATCGAAATGCTAACCTTGCGCCACACATCCTTCCAAAATTAACGGCTCTAATCATTTCATGATTCTAGACCTCTCCTTGATGCCAAACTTGGTGCAACTGTATGATCCTGATTACTCGATGGTCGTCGATCTGCTCTGCTCGAAGGATCTCTGCTGTTTAAAACTGATCTTTGCCCACTCGCTTGATTTGAGTCCACATCAAACCGCTTCAAGTGTTTCGCTCGGTGTTCATGACTGTAGCCTATGAACAACTATTTGGATAACTAACTGAGGACTCAGAAAACAAAGGATCAGTGACAGGGGTGAAAATAGAAATGGTCAAATTTAGGGAAAACAAGAAGGCTTAGGGCCGATATCTCTTAGGAAATCGGACGAGGAAAATAGGTTGATCCAAAGGATGAAGCCAAACAAAAGAAAAACTACAAGCCAAGAGGAAAAACATACGACCGGGTCTGCAAAAAGGGGGAGAGATAGGCAAGGATACAAACTTCAGTAGAAACCAAAAACCTTTTAAAGTTTTGACAAATTTATGTGCTAACATTAGGCTCCATGGGGGATAGAGTTCTCCCTGCGAGGCTCTAAGAACTCTTTTCGCGGCTTCGGTTCCTTAGTGTTGGGTTGTGGAGTCTCCTATAGAAAACAAAACAAAATAAAACAAAAATGGTATTTGCAATGGTGGGATGTCGATAGTGACTTTAAACAAAAAACATTTTCATGAAGTGACCATTTACAGGGCCACCAAAAACTTCGCCCCCCTCCAAATTTTGCAATCGGTAAGTGTTGTTTGGAAATGCCTCAGAAATTTGGAAAGGACCGATCCAAAGGGATTCAAATTTACCATGTTTTCCCTTGTCTTGTCTGGGAGCATCCAATTTGAGTACTATATCTCCTGGTAGGAAACTCTCTTGACTGCTTTTCCTGTCAAAGGCCTGCTTGATTTTCTGCTGACGATCATGTGCTTTGTCCATCACTTGCTCTCTAGTCTATTGCACTTATACCAACTGATGTATTCTCCTAATCATGTCATCAGGCTCTCCTTGGCAGTCTTGGAAGAATTTTACTATAGGTAGAGCAAGCTGAGAAGGGGAAACTGCTTCAGTCCCATATACATGTTGGAACGAAAAGATGCCCAGGGATCTCTTTGTTGTCACTCTATCTGCCCACAAAGAAAATTTAAGCTTCGAATCCCACGATTTCTTGTTGTCCTCCAACAATCTTTTGATAATAGGCTTTTGTTGGAGGATTCTGCCAATCCATTGCCTTGGGAATAGTAGGGGGTAGAGTGAATCAATGCAAAGCCGAACTGCACACAAAACTTGATCAATGGTTCAACTTTGAAAGAAGCAGCATTATCAGTGACAATTTTGTTCGGACAACCGAACCTTGCCATAATATCTTCAAGAAAACCAATGATCACCTCATGAGAAGCACTCCTAGTGGGGATAACTTCTATCCACTTGGTAAAATAGTCTGTGGCAGTCAGGATCCATCTGTGCTGACTGCTTGATGCAGGGTCAATTTCCCCAATGAAGTATAGACCCCATTGCTGGAAGGGTGTTGAAGCCACCACAAGCTTTAATGGTAGAGACTTGAGCTGATGCTTCCCAGAGAATATCTGACATTTGATACAAGCCCAGATTTTCGCACAGACATCAGTGAATAGAGCAGGCCAGTAGTACCCATCCCTAAGAATTTTGTAGGCTGTGGTTTTCTAGAAATGATGTCCCCCACATAGGCTGTCATGGAACTCAAATATAATCCTTTGGGCCTCTTGTGGGTCTAGACATATTAGGAGCATTCCTAACGGGTCTTTCCAGTACAAGACCTAGTCAATAAGGAAATATCTGATTGCTTTGAGCTTTAAAGATCTTGCCTTGATTTTCCCCATTCCATCTGGAGGTCGCCACTCTTGCAGAAAATATATAATGTCTTTATAACAGGTGCATTCTGCCAATGGAGGGCTATCTTGAGAAATTTTATCAGACAACTCAGCTTGTTGATCTTCTGAGCAAGTGTCGATGAAATTGACCCCCAAAGCCTTACAATTAGGTTTAGCCAATAACTTGGCTAAACCTTGGCCTTTAACTAGCTTGGTGGGTTTTATCTCCAGATCAAATTCAAGGATTCTGGAAATCCACTTGCTCCTTCTCCTGTCTATGTCAGGCTGAATGAGAATGTCCTTCACTGAAGCTGAAGGAACATATGGAATGATTTTTGGATGCAAAACATAGAATCTGAAATCTTTTAGAGATTTCACCAAGGCATAGGCCTACTTTTCCATGATGTCATATCTATTCTCTTCATCTCTTAATGCTCTGTTGAAAAAGGAAATAGGTTGTTCCAGCCCTGCATCATTCTTTTGTAGTAAAACAACTTCCACTGTGTCAAATGAAGCAAAAGAGAAAATCATAAAATCCTTGGAGTAATTAGGACTGATAATCACAGGTGCTTTAGTCAATGCCTACTTGATTTGGTTAAAGGATTCTGTGGGCTCAACAGTCCATTTTACTTCATTCCCTTTCCTGAGCATGGTTGTGATATGCATCACCAATTTAGCAAAATTTGAAACAAACCTTATCAGAAAATTGATTTTGCCCAGGAAAGACTGGACCTCCTTCCTAGACCTGGGAAGTGACAAGGTTTGAATAGCTTCCACTCTACTTGAATCAATCCTGACTCCCTCAGCTGATACAATGTGTCCCAACAATTTTCCTTCCTGCATAGCAAATAAAGACTTCTTGGGATTTAGGGAGGGACCAAACCTTCTGCATTTCGAGAAGACCTTTCTCATATGCTGACAATGTTCTTTATCAGATTTGGAGAAGACTGTTATGTCATCTAGATAGATGACCAAAAATTTACCATATATGCAATGTTCACAGAAATCAAAATCTAGAGTGCAATTAGACATACCTTCAACCATGCCTTTACCGTGTAGTGTTCGAAGGCCCTTTTCTCCAATATACCCCAGTCTTTGATGCCACAACATGGTATTCTTTTTAGGGACGATATTGGTCGTGTATTCTTTATTTGTTTGCTCAAGGACAACATAACTGTTACACCCATTGGTATAAGTGCTTCCCAACAACTTGTACAGAGTTCCACACCGAACTCCCCTCATCAACACCATTGCTCCTCGTACCATCTTGCAAGTGTTCTTTCCAAATATAGTATCCACTCCTGCATCATCCAACTTGCTTACAAATATTAGGCTCCTGGAAAGTTTTGGAATGTGCAAAACCCCAGGGAGTGTTCTAATCCTTCCAACTTTTAGCAACAACTTAACCCTTCCATGTCCTAAGATTTTTGATGTCAAGTCATCTCCTAGGAATACATCACCACCATCATATTTTTCATATTCAGAGAACCACTCCCTGTGAGGAGTCATATGGTATGATGCACCTGAGTTGATCAACCATACATCGTGGTCTGCATGTGTACTTGTAGATGCTAGGTAAACATCACCTCCTTCTTCAGTGGAGGTTTTCGCATCTGTGGAAGAGGTACTATCAGATCCCTTTGGTTTTTCAACCTTCTTAGACTTGCATTCTTTCTTATAATGCCCTGTTTTACCACACTTCCAACATTTCCTCAAAGATTTTCCTGGAGACTTAGATCTACCTGTAGATTTAGATATCCACCCCGAAGGCCTACCTGGGTTCCTATCTTGGGTATGCCCTCTTACAAATAAAGAATATGTGTTGTGTCCATCCATGCTTTTTCGCCTCATCTCTTCAGATAACAATGATGCAACTACATCCTCATACTTCAATGTAGATTGAGTGGTACTACGTATTGCTACAACCAGATTATCCCAAGAGTTTGGAAAAGAACATAACAAAGTAATACACTTATATTCTTCTGCAATCGTAATATTAACAGAGCCAAGTTGACTTACCAGAGTATTCAAGGCATTTATATGTTCTGTCACAGAATCTCCATCTTCCATCCTAAGATGATACAACTTCTTTCGAAGAAATGGCTTGTTTACCAGGGACTTTGGTTGATACAAATTCCCCAACTTATCCCATAGTTCCTTGGCTGTAGATTCTCCTAAGACATTCAACAACATCGAACTTGCCAGGTAGAGTCGAATAATACTCCTTTCTCTTCTGTCCAACTTCTCCCAATATTCCTTCGACATACCAGTAGCTGGTGTACTAGTAGTTTGTGTACTAGTAGGTTGTGTACCAGTAGGTTGTGTGCTAGTAGACGGTGTACCAGTAGGCTGTGTACCAGGATCCAAAACGATCCATTGTTCTTTGTCTACAAGAAGGTCCTCCATCTTGAGCTTCCATAGCTCAAAGTTTTTACAGTTGAAATTCTCTATCTCGATTCTAGATTAGATCGCCATTCCTCTTTCTATACTTGAATCTCCACTGCAAAAGCTCCCACTAAACCCATGTTTATCACAGACCCAAGATAAAATTGATCTATCAAGATCGAGCCAAACCCTAAAAAAAAAAGGCGTCCCTCTAAAGCCAAAAATGAGCTATGATACCACATGCAAGTTTTAAACCTGTGAAGTAAAACAATGCATATAGATTCTTAAGCAAAACAAAATTTAATCAATGGCTCATTCACATAGTACACAGAAATTTATACTAGAAACCCTCAACCAGGAAAACCTTTCTTATATTCATCATGTTGAATTTCACCATTCACTATACAATATATATAATGTTTTTAGGTATTCTGTAGATACCAAAACCCTAATCTCTAAAACCGGGATTATTTTTAGTAAACCGCTAAAAATAGCAAAATCAGCTAAAAATAGCAAAAACCGCCCAATTTTTTTTTCGGGGCACTGCCCCGAACTCTACGCATAACCAGGGGGGGGCATACCTGATCCCCCCCTAGGAAATCATTTGAAGCACACGACACAAACATAGCACTACTACGAGGGATCGTCAGATGCAATTGTCACATTTGACGCGCCCATAGACACACACATGCAAAGAATATAACACACACCCAACACCTTTGGGATGTGGTTGCTGGGTAACTGGATAATGCGATGACCAACAATTTTGTTCGGAAAAACATCAGGATGAGGATGTATTTCAAAGTCGGAATCTTGATCAATGTGTAATGTTGAAAAGTCATCAATAGTCTCCAGGAATCTTTTGATCTCAAGATCATCCTCAAACACTTTCCAATGCTTGACGTTGTCAGGTATGGAGGGTCTATATTTTACTTCTACATCATACCTGAGCTTGGGTGGCCGGGGGATTCTGAAATTGCTTGCTGATATAGCCAAAGAGTCATCCGTGACATTCTCTTCCCTGGGAACAAATGAAATGTTGAAAGCCGAGAAAAAACTGTCAATGAGGTCCCATACTTCATTTCTATATGATTTCATCTGAGGGTGCTTAGACTAATAAATACTCCTAATTTGTTGGACAATCAAATCGGCATCGCCAAACACTGATATCTCTTCAATCCCCATGTCCTTTGCAGCCCTCAAACCCAAAACAAGAGTTTCATTTTCTGCCACATTATTGGTAGTTTCAAATTCTAACTTGTAGGACAGAGATATAGTTTCCTGAGTAGGGGAAATGAGGACTACTCCAACACCAACACCATCTCTAGAAGAGGCTCCATCAAAGAACATTTTCCACACATAGGTAATCGGAGGAGAATCTTCACAGAGAGTAATGGACCTTTTGATCTCAAGAGGGGGATTAGGGGCATCCGTGAGTTGCAATAAGATGGATCCCAAATCAGTGTCAAGTGCAAAGATAGGATGGTTGGTGGGATCTACTTCGTCGCTGATAATGTATGCCAACTGAGATTATCTGTATATTATTCTATGCTTCCCCCAAAACGCATGAATGGTAGCATATGTGAGGTCCATCTGCAATGTTCCCCCAAGTCTTTTTATCCAAGATCTTGACAATAACATGTCAAACATGGGAGGAACATCAACCACCACAATATCCATGACCACACTTTTCATGGGTAGCTGAAACAAAGTCACAACCAGATCTTTGATGACCCCAAGACATGGCACTTTCCTAGAGTCAAAGGAATACAAGTCATGGTATTCTTTTGTGATTTCTAGACCTAATTCTTCCATGACAATTTTGGGCATGAGGTTATGAGAGGCCCCTGAATCCATCAGACAATTATGCAGTACCTTGTCATGTATGTTTAGTGATGTGTAGAAGGGATGGGATGAATCATCTCTATCTTCTACCATGGGACCTAGGATGACTGATGGCTTCTTGTCTTGAAAATTGATTGAGTTTGAGGGATGATTCAAAGGTTCGGGTAGCAACAGTTTAGATAGGGATCTCTTAAAGTCTTCATGCTTGACCAGCTCTGAAAGGGGTACCGGGATCCTAATATTTTGAATTTCATGCTAAAAGATAAAATAAGAGAGGAGATTCATAATTTATTTTAACTCTGGGATAGGACCTTTGACTAGTGGTGGGGGGTTCTGTGTTCTTTTTTCCTTGCTGCTGCTTGCCGCATCTTTGGGGGGCTTGTCTGCTCTAGGAGGCTGATCAGGGATGTCAGACTTCCCATATTTCTTCTTAGACACGAGGTTGTATCTATTCGGGTTGTCATTGGCCTTATTCTCCTTGCTCAACTCGTTTA
>JZKD02S0221441.1:1058790-1069128 GCA_000966675.3 Picea glauca
ACCAGATGTTTCTCTAGAATTCACTTGTTGAAGGATACCTGTAAAACAAATTCATCTATGGTTTTGATACTTGTAAACTCCAAACGTTCTTGTTCAGAAAGTATTTGAATTCTTTCCAAAACTTGATCATAAGAAGTGACATTTTTGAAAATATCATCATCAGTAGAATCTTTATGCATATACTTCTTTGTTGCAATTGAATACAATGATTTTCAACCATTTTAATTTGGTCATGCATTTTAAACTCAATAGAAGACAGGTTAATGTCTTCTAAATCTCGAGCTTCAACTCTAGCATGCCCAAAATCCAACAAAGAATAGATACCAACATGAATAGGATAAGGTGTCCATACTCTTTTATGTGTATTCTTTAACTCCTTAGCTATCCCTGTACCAATTGTTTGATAAGCCAATTCTCTGCAGACTAATATATGAGGTAGAAATCTTGGTAATGCATGAGGGGATGTATAACAACCAAAGACCCCAATATAGGGAATTTTTTCTTCAATGTACTAGTTTGCAATTTTTTTTAAAGTTTTTAATGATCTTGTTAGAAATCTGAGGGGGAGGATAGCCATATAAAAATTCATGAATTGGAACAATGACATTATGACATATCTCATAAAAGTGTTATTTCTCATTTTCTTCCCATAACTTGTCATGATAAATATGAATAGGATCAGAGGAATTTGGTGACCACTTCCAATTCACGAGAGGGAAAGGAGTTTTGAAACATATGGCATCTAAGATTTACACAGACATATAGAACATATCATTTTCTCCTTTTGATTGTAAGTTTTTATAGTTTTCAATATGCTTGGTCAAATTATTTGACAACAACTTTCCTCAATTGAAAGAAAAACCCTCTACGACCTCATGCATGATTGGGACCCATTCTACACTAAAATGTGTAGGATTCTTCTTACCAAATAGCCTACACAACATCATGGTTGTGTTCATAACGAGTGCATCACAAGAGGACGTAGAATATACACCATGGCTATTTACCCTGAATTTTCTTTTGTCGCCCCACCATTCTCTAACAATATCATGCATATTTCTATCATATTGAGTGCATTCTTTCTCTTTAAATTCCTGAACGAATTGAGCATTATATGTATACTTTGGGTTTTGGGAGAGTTTATACATTACTAAAAAATCATTAGGCCTAAAGTATCCAACAATAGCTCGCTGATGATTATAAATAGTCCTGGTTGTTAAATCAACGTGCTCTAAATCCCATCAAACCATGTCTGTATAAGGTAACAGTCTTGGCCTTGGTGTGATTTTGTGCAGTTCGGATTGAGTAACATTCTTATAGTCATTTGGAAGAACATATTCTTCATCCCCTTCATCTTCTGAAACTAGTGACTCTTCAAATTCAAAAATCTTGTACACATGTGCCCATGTCTTAGTATTGTCCATAAGTCTGGCAGTGGTATCTGACAAAATGTCAGAATTTGGGTTCGGCTCCTCCACTTGCATTAGTTTCTTTCCTTTCCGTGGCACCATGAATTGTTCTTTAACAATTGTTCTCTTTGCAAACAAAGACATTATGAGTGTGAAATCAAGGGCATAAATAAGATCTTCATAAATACAACATTAACTATTTCACATGCAAGTGACAAAGTTTAACCAATTAAAAGTAGATGTATTAATTACCTGACGGTACATTGTTTGCCCAAAATATGGATTAATTACCTTTAATGACCGTCATAAACCTTAATTGTTGGCTCTTCGAGATTCGGGCTTATCATATGAGAAAGGTCAAACCTCCCGAAAGCAAATATTTTGGTATGACATCACATTATAATTAATCAATCATAATCAAGTTTTATTAATATAATCCCTATTTAATTCTTAATCATCGGGCTTCAGGATGTTGGGTGTATTGAATAGAAGAAATCAAACATCCTAGGAACCGAGAAACCGATGATGATGTGGCATAATGATGTCATATATGATAACGTGGGACTCAAAGTACAAATGACACATGCCACCATGAGGCACTCTTGCTAGGTAGCAAAGGACATGCCGAAAATCATATGGTAACAAATTAAAACATGATTAGGGATTAATAAATCTTATTTAAACCTTGATTACGATTTAACTGCGTAATAACTTAATTCTCGGATACCGAACTTTGGAATATATGAGATTTCAAGAACTTAAAGCAAAAAATCCTGAAACCCGACAAGGATCTTTGCGTGATAGAATTATGATAACAAGAAATATAAACCTCAAAACGTGACCGTGACTCTCGAGATTTCAGACTTCGGGATATTTAAATGAACAAGAACACTGACATCGCGAAATACGAAATGGAACCATGAATGGAAACAAAATAACACACAACTTACAGTCCTAAACTTTGGGTTGGCCATTGATTTGTCACAATGTTGGATGGTCAGATGAGAGCAAATCCGTCAGGTTTTTCGCATCAAATTTCTCCACTGGAACTCTACAAAACCAACACGACAGAGATTTTCTGATCAAATACTAAACACTTCAATCAAATAAATGACACAATCAATATTTCCAAAACTATTATCGACTTAATTTCACCCTGAAACAAAAACATGTACAATTGAAACATGTAAAATCCTAAAATTATATACATTGCTATTAAAAATAGAAATTAAAAAATATATACAATTATTTACAACAAAAAATTGTTCAATTGTCACCAGGAAAATGAAGATTTCTCTGTCTAAATTAGCAATTATAAGCTTCTTTACTACAGTTCTTCAGGATCTTACAACAAAAATATCGTGGAACTCACCGTAAAGAAACTTGTAAAGGTTAATTAACAGGGCACTGAAAAATCACAATGATCTTCTGAGTTTCATTCTATATAAATAGAACATAAATAATTGTTATCCATCATTGCAATAAGATACAAGACCTTTCAAATAGGTCTTAAAATCTTTAATGATATAATTCCCTAAAAAATAGATATGTAATTTGACTGACTAACAATTTTATTTACCGTGAAAGGATTTTCTGAAAATGATTTCCTTTTGAAAGGAATTACATGATAATAACAATTATTAAAACCATTGTGGAAGTTCCTTTTTGGCTGCAAAGTAGAAATCTCTTGTCAAAAATTTATTTTTCTATTTACAAATTCTAAAATTGTAACAACACCCACCATTCACGTATGTCTTGTAAAGTTTTCATCTATGTGATCTTCTGCATGCCTAGGTTCATAGCTATCGACATCAGAACGAATGTTGTAATCTAGGGGAAAGTAGGGGATATTACCAATATTCCATCACATAAGCAAGCAAAGCATAGAGGTTACATACACATATGTAAAGACATACACAAAGTAGTGAGAGCCCAAGAAACAATACTTTATTATATATATATATATATATATATATATACAACACAAAAGAGACACTTTGCTTAATACATGATCATTTATTTATACATACATGTTCAGTTACCAGACAGTTGTAACTACTTAACTTCCTGGGTCAGTCAGTTTAACAGATACCTTGACTGACTTGTAATTCCAGCTTCGACAGTCAACCGAATAATTCTTAGTCGACTGTCGGGTCTAATCGACATAGTCAACTAGCCCTTACAACAAGAGGTTGTGTACGAATCATGTCCTGACCACACCTTACTTCACATAAACCTTTATTGTGGAATGTGATGCCTCGAGACATGGCATTGGTGTAGTTTTGATGCAATAATAAAGGCCACTTTCCTTTGAAAGTATCCAACTTAAAGGAAAGAACTTAGTCAAACCCATTTATGAAATGGTAATGTTTTCCTTAATACATGTAGTTAAGAAATGACGCCCTTACCTAATAGGAAGATACTTCAAGGTAAAAATAAATCATGATATTTTGAAGTACTTCTTGGAACAACGATTATCTTCAGAAGAGAAACAAAAATGGGTTACACAGATGCTAGGTTATGACTTTGAAATTATCTACAAAAAATGAAAGAAAAATATGGTGGCAGATGCAATTTTAAGGAAAGAAGAAGAATACATATAGGGTTTATTGTGTGCTATTTCCATTCCACAATCGGATTGGGTAGAAGAATCAAGGACATAATGGAAGAAAGATAAAATGGTATGCAAGATCATTCAACAACTACACGAGGACCCGAGTACATTAGATAAATATGTGTGGAAGAATGATTTATTATGGTATCAAGGTCGCTTATATTTATGTAAGAATTCCCAACTCAAACAGAAGGTCCTTTTCAAATTAAACACTTCTCCTATAGGAGGACATTAAGGGTTCTTGAAAACTTACCATAGGATCAAGAATGATTTTTTCTAGGAAGTTCTTAAAACTGATTTTCAAAAGTTTATAGTTGAATGTGTGGTTTTCCAACAAAATAAGGGAGAGGCAATTAAGACCCCATCTCTCCTACAACTATTAGCTATACCAAGTCGGCATTGGGAAGATATTTAGATGGATTTTATTATAGTTCTACCGAATTCCAAAGGAAATAATGTCATCGTGGTATTAGCGTATCAACTCACAAGTATGCCCATTTTCTCTCTCTTTCTCATCCTTTTAAAACAAGTACAGTAGAAACACTTTTCCCAAGGGTGACCAACTTACTAGGATATCATAACAACCACTAAGGTGAAATTAGGAAAAAGATATAATTTCCAAGCAAACGTTCCAAAATCAAGAAAGGACTCTTTGCAACATGCTCAAATGCCTCAAACGTTAAAGTGACACTTACCTTGAGATTGGACTTGTTACCTCATGAAGCAAGCCCTGTTGTCTACTGGGGGCCAAATCGGTGTAATGGATGTTGCTCTGTTGTCGGTGATGAGTGGTGCTATTTAATTTGAATAGGAGGGGCTCTATTTGCTTAATTGGGCTCTACTAGTCAATCTGACTCTTGACACTCCATGTCCACTACTCGCGGGACTCGAAACACCATCTCCTTAGTTACCCCTAGGCATAAGGGGGTAACATGGCTCTAGTTTTGGTTCTTGGCTCACTTTTTCCCACAATGTAGAAGTCTTCTCATTGGTTCTCATCTTTGATTAAACTCTAGATATGAACTCTATGATCAACATTCATTCCCATCTCTTTCAGACTTGAAGATGGTCCATCTTGGAAATTAATAAAGCCAACTCGGTTGTTGGTCCATGTTAAGTGTGATCCCAACGAGTTGTGCCATCATGTTGCAATTCCACAAGAGGATGTGTGGACTATGTCCTTTTTCTAATACCAATCACTTCTCATCATGGAAATAACCCTATGGTGTTGCACGTGCTTACCAACACTATGTTCCTAGAACAACATTGCTTGAATGACATTCTTGGTGTGCAATCATAGCACCCTCTTCTACCCAAAGCATTCAAAAAATATTAAACATGTATGATTGTAAGGGATAATCATCAATAAGATACAGTGCTAAGGACGAGGGATAGTGATTGACCTCCCTGCACTAATCTCTGATACATCTCCATGAGGGAATTTTTTTCTAGAAGATTGTAGGTAACAATTGGAATGACGCCACCATGGTCATAATTGAGATCCACCCTGTTATGTACCAATGCCTTGAGAATGATAAAAATTCAATGAATAATAGTCCACTTCAAGGGAGAAACCTCATTTTACAATATATTCAATGTACAAGATGAGATCAAACAATCCTAAGACTATGTCTCCTTGGTATATATATAGAGGAGACAAATGGTACAATTATAATAAAATGGTACAACAAAGAGTTCTAGCCGACCTACTAATATAACACTAGAAATATAATAATTCAATATCTAGGGATTAATAAGAGGTTTTATATTTAACATATGGCTTTGTTGAAATTAGTGCAACTGCAAGATTCATTATCCTGGAGGATGACATACAACCCTAGTTGTAGACTAGGGCCCCCAACACACTCCTGGGGTTTCTTGGTATGAGACCAAGCAATGAGAACCATGGAAAAAGACCCTTGTGAGGGGCCCTAGTAGATGATTGGGGTTCTTGTTCTAGGACCAAGCAGTAATACCCTAGATGTGTTCTAGGGCCCCTGGATGTGTTCCAGGGAATCCTTGCCCGGTGTTTGGATTGATCCTTGGATGTGTTCCTTGGTGGTTGATATAAGTCCCTAGATGTGTCTAAGGCCCCCGTATGTGTTCCAAGGAACCATTTCTTAATGCATGGGTTGATCCTTGGTCCTATACCTTGGTGGATAAGACCCTAGATGTGTTATAGGGCCCCCAGATGTGTTCTGGGGCAACCTGGTCTTTGACCAGATAGATCTTGGTGTAGTACCAAGATGTGTTGATGTGTGATCCTCTTCCTCTCTCCCGGGATATTCCATGAGACCTAGGAGTGTCTATGAAGATGGACATGACCACATTGTTGATGTACCCCCTTATGCAGTGATGATAAATCTTATAGGTCACTATGAGATTCATGTGGACATGTTTTTCCATTATGGAACCGCCCTTGACTTTATCTTAACAAGTAACTCCATGTTGTTTATTCTTTCCCTCTTGTTTATATGATTGGGTTGTATTTTATGTAATTGGGGTTTATTTTATGTTATTGGGGTTTATATGTAATTAGGGTTTTAACTAATATTAATTGACATATTAATTATTTGTTAATTAAATGTCAATGTTTAATTATAATCCTAATTACACTAACCCCTCTCCATAACTATAAATATCACCCTACCCTATTTCTTTTTTACCTACACTCACACTCACTCTCTCCTCACTCTCCTTGCTGTGGCTACCTTAGTGACACTTCTCCCTTTTTTGGTGCGGCCTCCTTTTTGGTTATCAGTTTCAGATCTAGCTAGATGGAAGCTTCTTCATTGGGTCTGCTAGTTATGGTTGTTGGATCTGTCTTCCCTTGAGCTATAAGGTGCCTCCCAAGTGATGTCGTACCTATATCTAGAGTTGTTGGACCTGTTTCTTGTTGTTGGACCTGTGTCTTTAGCTGTCGGACTTATTCTGTGGGTGCCAGATCTCTCTTTAAGGCCACAAACCTGTGTACAGGTGTCGCAACCTCTATTTGGGCTCTCTCCTTTGTTGTGTGATCTCTCTTATGGATGTCACATGGAGTGCTGAGATCCCTGTGGGGTTATCAACTTGATGTCTAGATTTCTGAGTTGATGATTTTGTTGTTTGATAGTGGAGGGTTTGCTTACCTATCCAGTTCTCATCCATGTGCTATATCATTGTTCAGTGAAGGGTTTTTCTGCTGGGGTATTAATGTTAAGCCTATGGTCTTATTGTTGTTTCTTTGGGGGTATCTATCTATTGCAAAATTGTCCCACAATCCACATTGACAGAGATCAAACCCTAGAGGTTTGATCCATGAACCTAAACTAAAGTATGAGCATATTTACAGAGGCATACATCCACACATGTGACATGTACATCTCTCATTGAATCAGGAGGTAAGCTAAAATTTTATTTTTATACTCAGAAATATTGTTTGTTTCCAGATCTATTTATATCTCTTCTTCTTTATGCTGATTTAGTGAACATAAATAAAATTTAAAGCATTTTTTGTTTTGAATTTTCCCTAATTCTAACATGGTGTCAGAGCTTAGGGCATGAAAAGAGCTCAAGAATTGTAGACTTAAGCTTGCGTAGATCCATTCTTTAGGGTTTGTTTTGCATATCAACAACATATCATCTTCATAATATGATCCAAAACTTAGCATGGCCTCTTCTTCAATGAAATATGAATATAGACTTGAAGGGGCCTCCAACTTCAATGCTTGGAAGTGCAGGATACTCAATGTCCTAGAAGAGAGTGACTTGAATGAGTTGTTTACTAGGGTAATAGAAGAACCCACTTCAAATACTAATAGGGAAGCATATAAGAAGAGACATGCCAAAGCTAAGAGATTCATTTTTTACTCAGTTAAGGACAACATGATGCCCATCATTGGTCATCTAAGGAGTGCCAAAGATTGTTTTGATGCCCTAGAAAATCTCTATGAAAAGAAGGCTCCAAATCAGAAGATAATATGAAGAAAAAACTATGTACATTAAGGATGGGAAATGATGAAACCATCATTGCCTTCTTCTCCAAGATTGTTCAAACCAGAGATCAACTTATAACAACAGGAGTTGTTGTGGATGACAATGACCTTGTGAAAACTGCAGTTGATGGACTCCCTGAGTCATGGGGAATCTTTCTTGCTTCAGTCAATGGAAGAGAAGCTCAACCTAACTTTGAGAGATTATGGCATGACTGCTTAGAAGAAGAAGGAAGACTCAAAAGTAGAAATGAGCATTCAAGTGTAAGAGATCATGCCCTTTCAGCTAAAGCCAAGATGGAATAATTTTCCTCAACCTAAAGACAAAGGTAAGAAACCTCAAGTTAAAATATCTCACCTTAATCCTCATTTATCTAAAGTAACATGTTTTAACTGCAATAAGCTAGAACATTATGCAAAATATTGCAAGAACCCTCCCTCTCAATAGAGAAGCAAATGTAAGTTCCATGCCTCAGTTGTCACTGAAGAAGCATAGCCTCAACATGAACCTCAAAGAAGAAGAAGAACCAGGGCAGCCACCAAAGAGAAAGAAAAACACCAAGAATATTATCTCATCTCAACGCTTTCTGACACTATAACCAAATCGGAGGAGGTTTGGTTAATGGACAGTGGTGCCTCCAAACACATGACATGTTTCAAACAAAATATTGCAAACTATCAGGATAAGAAATTCAATGTGAAGGTAGAACTGGGTGATGATGGTACATATGACATAAAAGGGTTTGGATCTACTTCATTCCAACTTCAATCAGGTAATGTATTTCATATTGATGAAATTCTTTATGTTCCTGGTATAAAAAAAAATCTAATCTCAGTTGTAGTGTTAGAAAGCAAAGGATACTCAATAGCCTTCACCAAAGGGAAGGCTCTCATGTGGCCCTCAAATGGAGATTTGAACACTACCATGACTATTGGAACTCGTGTGAGTGGACTTTACAAAATCACAGGTCAAGTTGTTCAAGCACTAGCCCACTAGATGATAAACCCATGAGAGCTCTGGCACAGAAGGCTTGAACATCTCAACTATAACACACTTCCAGGTTTTCAAAAGATGGTAACATGCATGTCAGTGTTTTCATTTGAGCATGATAGTGTTTGTAGAGGTTGTGCTCTCAGCAAGAATACAAAGGAAGCTTATCCTCACAACAATAGAAAATCTAATGGCATTTTAGATCTAATTCATTTTGATGTTTGTGGACCTATGGCTACCCCATATATGAATGGTTGTCTTTACTATATGATTTTTATTGATAATTGTTCTCATAAAACTTGAATTTATTTTTTAAAGACTAAAGATGAATCTTTCAACAGATTTCAAGATTTCAAGAATCTTGTTGAAAATCAGACAGGTAGACACATCCGGGTTTTTAGAACAAACAATGGTAAAGAATTTGAGTCCTACAAGTATGATGAACTCTGTTGGGCTTCCAGGATTAAGAGGGAGCTGACTGTGTCTTATACTTCCCAACAGAATGGGGTTCCAGAAGGAAAGAACAGAACAATCTGTGAAGCAGCCAGAGCCATGATGTATGATCAAAATTTATCGTTATCTCTTTGGGCCGAAGCTGCAAGTACTGTAATCTACATTCAGAACAGGTGTCCTCACAAAGCCCTTGAAGAGAAAACTCGAGAAGATTTTTTCACCGGTATAAATCCTTCAGTTGATCACTTGAGAATCTTTGGCAGTCCAGTCTATATTCATATTCCAAAATAAAAGAGGACTAAGCTAGATCCCTCCAGAAAGAAAGAAACTTTTGTGGGATACAGTGAAACCTCAAAGGCTTACATAAATTATATCTCAGGTCAAAAGTTCGTTGAGGTTAGCATAGGCGTGACTTTTCATGAAGAAGTAGCTTTTCGTCATGCCAGAGAACTTCCATGTGATACAGAGGAGCAGGAAGCTCCATCTCCTGAACCTTCAGATTCACCTCTTCCAGATGTGTAAGGGGAGGAGACCTCATAGCCTTTAGTGGACCCCACAAGGGATACTATTGAGTTTCCTTTAGAGAAACCTATTGTTAAAAGGAAACCAACTTGGTATTGGGAAATTCTAAAGGAAGCAAAAAAACATGCAACACCTAAAGACACCTTTAGAGAAAGCAAGAAACCAGATAAGTACTCCGGCCTAATAGCTCAATTGAATCTTGTGATTGAATCAAAACCTTCCACCTTTGAAGAAACCCCCAGACATCAAGTGTGGAAATATGTTATGATAGAAGAGTGTGAATCAATTCTAAAGAACGATGTATGGGCAGTAGTCCCAAGACCTCATGGAAAATCAGTGGTAACCTCCAAATGGATTTATAAAATAAAGCATACAACA